>JAOUQZ010000025.1:3911750-3923205 GCA_028564935.1 Neosilurus hyrtlii | reverse complement strand
ATATATATATATACATATACACTTTTGTCTAAAAGGGCTCCTAATAAAAGGAAGGCTATAATTTTTTGGTGAAAATGTATTGAACAATGCTATTGTAGGCAATGAGAACCAAAAAAATCATTCCAACAAGTAAATTGAGGTAAAAGTATGGCTAACAAACAAAAACACACAAAATATAAATTTTTCAGAAAAATTGAAAGGCGTCACAATTTTTTTTTTACTTTTGCATAGCATGAATGAACTTTAAAACATATTGCATGGTTTAGCGAGTGAAGAAATTAAAAATGCAGTGATGATTCTACACATAACAAAATGAAGATAAATCAGAAACCAAGTATTCAAGTATTTATTTCACGTAATATTGGATCATATTGATGAGAAAAAGTAAACAAACAACAATATAGAGTAATAACAAAAATAACAGTCTCTTTTTGAGAAAAAAAGGAACTCTAATGTGGCCACCCTTTACTTTGATTAAGCTTTTAACCTTTCAGGCATAGTGTTTACATATTTTTAATTTCTTCACTTACTAAAACATTCCATATGGCTTGAATTGAGACAGACAGACAGGCAGACACACACACACACACACACACACACACATGAATTTGTTGACCAGGTAGCACACCTCTACTGAGGCCACACACTAAGTAACCTATCCTGTAAAGTGGCTATAGTGCTACCTTTGAACTGACCAATCCTGTGTTGCCTTACCCGAATTTCTGTAGAAAACTGCCTAACTTTGTCCAAATGAATCATAGAAATAGCTGACCACGTGTCCGTGTGTGTGCATGACAGTTGAGTCAAACGATGTGACTTCATTGAAAGAGAAAACGTTCCCATTGCTAGTTTGAATACAGGTAATGATGGCAGGTGGGAATTGTTTAGTAAGCAGAAATAAAACCCTTTAAAGATCAAAGACATGGGAACAAGCCAAGCCATCATGCATCAGCAGAGGGTGTGTGGGTGTGGGTTGGTGTGGGTGTGAGAGAGAGAGAGAGAGAGATAGAGAATTATTTTTAAAGTGTAATTTGTATGTCATACGGGAATTTCTCACCCATTGTGACTGAATGTCTGCTTGATTAACGCTCAAAGCAAAACAGCCCATTTTCTTTATCCAGGACACAAAGACACATAAGTTATACTTATATCAGAGCGCACACTACAAAAGTGTCACGATCCACATCTAATCCGATAATCCAGAGTTAAGCTGTTATGACTGCAGGCAGTTTCCACACCCCTGTTGTGTTGTATGCTCTGTGCAGATTTTGGCGTAAGTGCCTTCTTATCCACTGGCGGTGACATCACCAGGAATAAAGTGCGCAAGACGTTTGTTGGAACGCCGTGCTGGATGGCTCCTGAAGTCATGGAGCAGGTAAAACTCGTACACACACACTCACACCCAGCCAGTCTCAGCTGATACTGCATATGTAACAGTGCTCTGGGAATACTGAAAATTTAGCTCAAGTATGCTAAGTGTATTGTGCTATTGTATAATAAACAATGGAATACTGTCTCATTTCCGAGACTACAATCTGGTAGTTCCTGAAACACTTTACTGCTGTTTTTCCGAGCATGATCTCTCATCAGTGATGTGTAAACGTTTTCACAATTCTATGGTGGACCCAAACTTGATTAAACATCTTATTTCACATTACTGTGTATCTTTACAAAAAGACTGATGACTAATATTCTTGTGTCCATTGAGCCAGATTTTAAATCATTTTTAGGTGAATATGTGAGTTATACATTCATTGCTAATAAAACCAGTTATTATGGAAGAATAAAAAGAATGCTGAAGACATGATTACCTACTTGGTGTGACCTATGGTCGCGACCTTTGGGTAGTGACCAAAAGAACACGTTCGTGGATACAAGCGGCTCTCCCTCAGAGAAGCTCGGCCATCCAGGAGGAGTTCAAAGTAGAACTGCTGCTCCTCCGCGTTGAGAGGTGCCAGTTGAGGTGGCTTGGGCGCTAATTAAAATGCCTCCTGAATGACTCCCTGACGGTATTTTGGGCGTGTCCAACCAGGAAAAGATCCCTGGGTCGACCCAGAACACACTGAAGGGACTGTGTCTCCTGGCTGGTCTGGAAATGCCTCAGTGTGACTACATAAGAGCTGGAGAAAGTGGCTGGGGAGAAGGACGTCTTTGACATTGACACGAGCCCAGTGTTTTCTGTTGACATGTATATGTACCTCATTACAAAGCTGAGGCATATGAAAGCCCTGTCACTTTGCTGTACTATAAGGCGATATTTGTTGTTGATATTTGGTGATATTTTTAATATTATGACAACCTAGAATGGCAGAGGGAAAAAAACATTTTGGTGCCTGATTTCCAGTTATTTTTATGAGTTGTAGGAATATATTTGCTTGTCTTTTCTTTTGCTTTTTATTAAAAGATATCCTCGATTTCTTCTTAAGTATGTTTGTATAGTCACACAATAACTTTTTCCTATATTTAGATTTGTTTAGAGGTTTCACGGAATTTGTGCTGAACATTATTACTAACATTCATTAAGTTTCTGCCACTCAGTGGCTATAACCACAGCAACTTCTTTCTGCAGTGATGTCACATGCATACCCATTGTTCTTGATGAACCTGTGCTCACTTTTTGCATCTGTTCTACCAGTTTCACACAGGAAACAAATATTAGGGTTCTCCATGTCTTAAGTTGACTTTAAAATGTAGATATATGTATATATTTGGGGGGGGGGTTGATTGTGAAGTGTGGTGATCAATAAATTAAACTGCATTTAATGGGAATCTCTGTTTGTAGGTAAAGGGTTATGACTTTAAAGCAGACATTTGGAGTTTTGGCATCACAGCAATCGAATTGGCCACCGGAGCTGCTCCTTACCACAAATACCCTCCTATGAAAGTAAGTCATGATGGTGTCTGACTCAGAACACATCTCTGTAAGTCTTGTTTGGATGTCCATGTATTTCTATTTTTTAAGACATATTTTTAACAGTTCAGATATTGCTGCGTTAAATTCAGATATGCAGAAGAGGGCGGATATTACGCATTATGAGCAATAATCACAGTTGTTGCTATGGAAAGGATAGCACAGATTTGAATGACCTGTACCACGGCAGAGCCACTGGTCTCAGGGGAATCAGCACCTTCATGCTGATCATATTTGCGTATTAAGGCTTTGTGGCATGTATGCAGGTATTGATGCTGACCCTGCAGAATGATCCCCCTTCCCTGGAGACAGGCATCACAGATAAAGAAATGGTCAAGAAATATGGCAAATCCTTTAGGAAGATGATCTCACTGTGTTTGCAGAAAGACCCAGAGAAAAGGTAAGCTATATTCTCACAACTTGCACAGGTGCTATGGGATTTGGCTTGTGTTTGGCATGTATTGACAGGTTTTTCTTTTCTTTTTCTTTTTTTTTATTGTTATTTATTTGTTTTAAACTATTCTGTCCAGGCCTACGTCATTAGAGCTCTTAAAACACAAGTTCTTCCAGAAAGCGAAGGTAAAACAGAAATGTTTCCAATTGTTTTACAAGCGTTTGATTTACACTTGAAGTGTATGAATGTGTGAGCTTATGAATCTGTCTTTTCTCTCTGTTTCCCAACGAAAGAGGAATTCAGTAAGGCCTATGATTACTTTTTACTACTCGTAATAGTTGTATGCTGGCGCTATGATGCATTTAGGCACTACCACTGCAGGCTAGCAGGGGGCAGCTCGCTTCTTTCTATCTCAAAAAATAAAAAACCTAAAGTATTTAAAGACTTAGGATGTATAGGAAAAAAAGTAACACGTTTTAAATGTAGTTTTTTGTATGCCCGTTTTTGGACGGGATGGGCTATGGTATGGCGCTGTCCATCCGCCCAGGGTCCGTCTGTTCACTTTAACCAAAAACTTTAACCTTTGACGAAACTTCTGATAAGTTACAGGCTTATAATTAATGATTCTGTGCCTGTATTTTAACTGTAACAGGTGTATTATACGCCCCTGGTGGTCTTGTATTGTTTTATTCTTTATTTTGACATTTTCCCCATGTCTAAATATGCAGAAGAACTGAACAAAAAATCTGTAAAGATTCATAACACGCGTGATTACAAAAGAACGCTTGTTAGTACATCTGCAATTTCAGAATGTAATTTTTAGAATCTGAAACCTAACCAGCTCACCCCTCCCTGGAGTCTTTGCACAAAGTAACAAGTCGACGTTTTCTCTGCTATTGATATTCCACTTTGGTACATTTGAGAAACATTCCCCTACAATGAAGTAACCTCTGAAACCATAGAACATAAGTTAACATGAATTTGAAAATATTTTGTGGTTATATTTGAAGTCCAGTTTTGTTTTCTTGTGTTTATTCCACTGTAATGGACCAGAGTTGGTAAAAGTTTGAGATGGGTTTGAATGGGATCATTAATAGTGAATTTGTTAAGGTTTTGCTAAAGTGCATAAAATAAAGAGAGATAACAGAGAAGAGGTCACATGCTTTCAATATGCAGTGGCCTGTAGGTAAACAAAAACTTGGATTCTTGGAAGGCTGAGCTGGACCCTTTAAAAAGACTGCAAAAAATAGGCATCGTAAGTATTTGTAATGAGTCAGACTTTTTAAAAACTGCTCATCAATTGGAGTTTTTAGTTTGGTGTTGTGGAAATATTAATAATGCCTTCTTCTGAGCATTTTTATATTTTATTACCCACACTCAAAATAAATATCCAAACTCTTGTCAGCACATAATTGTAAAGGCACCATAACTTCTTTTTGTCTTTATTTTTATTCTTTAATTTAGAATTAATTTGTTTTATTATTTAGGAAATATGCCCTGCAATGGCCTGGCGAACTGTTCAGACCTCGTCCAGAGTCAGCTGAGATGGGCGCCAACCTGCCAGTGACTTAATATTTATTCATTAAATAGGATTAAATAATGAATGAATATAGGAATTATTGTTTAATTTTTATTTTGTTTTCATTTACCAGATTTCAGGAAGAAGAATCATTGTTATTTAATGATTCTTCTGTTTTCTTGAGTTAATTCTTTAGCTGCTTCCTTTTTTTGCAGTTATTTTTGAAGCGAACTTTACAGCTCTTTTGTTAAGAATTGTATTTAAATAAAAAAACTGGTATTGAGCTTCTACTGCATTGTACTTTTTTTTTAATATACATACAACACTGAGTAAAATTATGTTCTGTTTTTTTTCCTGCAATAGAACAATGAATTTTTACAAGAGAAGTTAATACAGAAGGCTCCCACAATATCAGAAAGGTCAAAAAAGGTGAGACTTAAATTGAAGTTCTAAAAGGAGGTGTTTTTACGGATGTAAGTAAATAACTCTTTCTTTTTGTTCGTGTAGGTAAGGCGGGTTCCCGGCTCAAGTGGCAGGCTGCATAAAACAGAAGACGGCGAATGGGAATGGAGTGATGACGAGTTGGATGAAGAGAGTGAGGAAGGCAAGGCTGCTGTCGCTGCTTTAAGGGTAAGACAGACACACACACAACTAAACAAACCCCCCCACCACTCACCCTTCTTCCCATGGTCCTGTGCTTGTAATATGTTGGTGTGTCTTTAAACATCATTTCTAGAGCCCCACGATTGTGTGCATATGTCCGTGTGTTTGTTGTGATCTGTGTTTTGTCTCTGACACTTGAAGGAGCAGGTCCCCAAGTCGGTTAGCGCACCCCGGCGACAAGTTCGCTTCTCTCAGCCTTTGGAAGTTCCTCCAGATAGGGTTGGGCTTTTCTCCAGCACATACAGATGGCTTCATTAACAAGGAAACACTCCTTTCTAGGAGAACCAAGCTGTTTTCCAATAACAAACAGGGCGTACCCCAAACAAATGGGCTGACTGAGCGGTGAAGAAAATGAGAGAGAGAGAGATGGATTGATCTCAATCCAGACCAGAAACAGGGATATTAGTTTAGCATTCCCTGACATGAGGAAGTCTTGGGCTAGAATAATGAGTCTGATGAAATATTCAGCTCACAAAGTCTGAGTCCGCAACCAAGAATTGATTTTAGTTTATCAGGTATTAAAAAATATAAAAGTAATAAATAATATGATTAGTGATCATTACTGTCGAATCTGATTGGTCAGGTTTGGATTAAGTAAGGCATCCTGTACGTTGTACAAAAATATGACCGCTAATTTTATCTGGGTTTTTTTTCCCAAGTCCTGCATGATGTTTAAGATGTTCGATTCATGACATAATTCATTAAATAAAATAAATCAACAAATAAATAACTTCTTGATCAAATTACTTACCAGTTAAATTTTTTGATCAGACTTTACAGTTTTATTTTACAGTTTAGCCAAATTCATCATTATTAAAATATTCAAAAATGCGAAAATATAGTTTAGGTGGTTACGTCCAGCTTTGTGTCATCAGTTTGGCAAAGAATCACAAATTGGTGGGATAATCAGGTGTTCACATACTTTTGACCTTGTGGTGTAGTTCTAAAGCTAAAGTTGAAATTCTGGGTACTTTTTAAACCTGCTTTTTGTCATTCCTGTTGCACCTGGATCCAAATCGGCATGTGGTTATCTTGTAAATTAAGCCATGGCATGAACGCTGTTGCTCGCTGTATTATTTCTACGCTTGAAAAGACATGACGTTTCACCCAGAGGACGTCAGAGAGAGGTGTGTGCAAGAATTTCAGAAAGAGAAAAGAGAAAAAAATGGAAAATTCACTGTGTTGGGAGGTTGTTTTTCCTTGAAGCCATTTGTATTGTTCTGTGTGTTCATAACTCACCTTTGGAATCACTGCCTCCTTTTAACTCTTTAACAGGTGAATAATCAGTGCTCAGGGTACAGCACTAACACACAGCAGCTTCCATGCACACTTTTGTTATTAAAGCCTTTTAGTGAAGCCACTATTGGTGTCTTATCACAATCATCGAAGAGACAAGGTCCAGATAAAGTGATGCAATAAAGAATTATTTCATTATGATTCTGGGATGATGATCTGATACCGAGATCTTGTTGTTGTTGATTTGTCTGTTGTAATAATTCCATCACGGCTCCACTGTAGATACTGAAGTGCTGAAGAGTTTTAATCCCAGCAGATACCCATAACCTACTACAGCACCGAATTTCAAATTCTAATTTATTTGTAACGTACAAAATCATACTTAATACAATATGTAGTGAGATGCTTATTATAACTGTCCTATATTTGAATAAGAATAAAAGACTATTAATATCAAAAAGAAAAAAGAAAAATAATAACTATTTGAAGGTTGACAATGGTTAAAGGTTGAATATAAAGTCTAAATCTAGTGATGGTGATTAATACAGTATGTAAAGTGTCGGTGCAGTATGCACACAAGATGTCTAGTGAGTGTGGTCGTGTGTGCAGAGTAGTGCAAGGTGTACAGAGAGTGCAAATTGTGTGTGCAACAATCAACTGAGGTAAAATGTAATGACCCTGTGTAG
This sequence comes from Neosilurus hyrtlii, assembly GCA_028564935.1. NCBI lineage: Eukaryota > Metazoa > Chordata > Actinopteri > Siluriformes > Plotosidae > Neosilurus > Neosilurus hyrtlii. Next base: position 3,915,796 of record JAOUQZ010000025.1, on the reverse strand, counting down.
GGTAGGTCTACAAAGTCCAGGTACTAGGAGTTCTGGTTGAGGGCCCGAATGGCCTGCGGGAAGAAGCTTCTCCTCATTCACCATCAAACTTTTTAGTGACTTGTCGATCTGTTCATACTTAACAATCCAACATAATATAAATTTTTCCGTGTTTACTCTTAAATGTTACTGTTTTAAAAAATGCTACATATTTAACAGCTGGAGTTTGGAATTTTGTTTTAGCTAATTTTCATGACTTTTCATGCAGAAAAGTGTGTTAAAGTGCATCTTCACCCCCAGCTCGGAGCCAAACTCCACTCACTGCATAATTTTGAAAAGTGATAAAAAGTTCAAGGTGCCGCAGGGTAAATTATATTGAAGCAGGTCAACTCGGTGCATTGCCAGCTTACTACACACAAACTCACTACACTTCAAGTCAACTCACTACAAGTTATATTTGTATATATGTATGAGAATGGTAAAATCAACCCTGAGACAATGCCTAAAAAGTAGGGAATAGTAAATTAAAAGTTAATATAAAATGTGTTAAACTGCTAGTCAGTAGGTTTTTCAGTAGAGATTAGTTTACAGAGGTTGTGAAGATTATCCATGTGTAGCATTTGAGTGGATCATAAATAAATCTCATGAGGGAGCAAAGTTAAAGGGTTAAGTGGCCTTTATGTGCAAACAATAAATCAGTTCATAAAAAGAGTAATATCATTTGTAGTAGATACAAAAGCAATTTGATAACATTCATAAACATCTGGCACAATCAAAAGCCTGTTATTGTTTTTATTCCCGAGACTGATTTAAAGGGCACTTTGAGTGTGAACACAGTGTATGTAGAATTAAAACCACAATTTTAAGCACTGCAGCCCAACACTGATAGGTTTGTGACAGAGTTTTATCCTTGAGACGGTTTGATCTGTGTGGAACTTATCTAAATGATATTTAAAGCATGAGAATAAATGGCTGCTGTCCAGGAAGCAGCACAACACTAATGAGTTCTATTAGAAATTAGAGTTTAATCGGAATTTAATAATTAAAACTATTTAGAAAGTAGAATACAAGGATTTGGTTTGGTTTACATTAAAAACCAAACCATCACAAGAAGTATATTTCAAACATAACAAAAGTGTGTGTGTAATGAACGCATAAACTTGGCAGCGCTTGTTAACCTGACCGTCTTTCCCTTTACTGCTGTGGAAATCAGATCAAGGCCTGAATTGTAATTATAAGACACCGTTGTAAGTTTCTTTCTCTTCTCTGTTCCTTATAGTCACCAAGAGTGAAGGAAGGCGCCTTGAACTCAGAGGTAAGGATGTGAATTTTTACTTAGAGTAATTTCTGTATGTATATAAATTAGGGAGATAATCCCAGTCAAATGTCTGTTTTGTGATTGGTTGGGGATCTGGCAGGTATTTAAATTGGGGAGGAAAGTAGAAGTCATATGTTGGTCTGGAAAGTAGAGGTTGCTCTGAAACGTTTGAATCATTATGTAGTAAGCTTCTTTTTGCATTAAGATGCCAATTTTTCTTGAGTCTGATATAAAAGGCTTGAAGCCTTTTTAGTCAGCATCACAGTGTCGTAAGGTGATATATTGTATTTGTCCAGCAGCAACTTTTTGTCCAGCCAGCAGAACCCTCGGGCAGTCACCTCCAGACGGGTGTTCCTGCCCAACCCGATTTACCTCAGCCTGGTACCTCACAGTGCCCGCCTGCACCTCTGCCTGTGCCTGCTATCCCTGCCCAGGTAAAGCATTCAAATAATAAATGATAATAAAAAATTATATAATAAATTTTGGCTGTGTACAGGAGGACCAAGGTGGCTAAGTGAAAAGTGCAGTCATTGATTCTAATCCAAAGCACTTTTTTTTTTTTTGGTGAATCTTAATTGCTAGTAAATCGCTAGTGAATCAAACCAAGCCACACAACACTATTCCAGCCAATCAGCAGTAGTGGGGCATTTGTGCTTGTACATAGTACATTAGGATGATGTTGAAAAAAATCTATTACGGTCAATAAGTACAGACAATATTTGAAAGAATGTTCATCAGACACCCACTAGGGGGAGACATTTCGTTATAACTTTGGACATAACTGTCCAAAGTTATAATAATGAAACCTGCTGTCTTAGCCAGATTTTTCAGGTTAATCAGTGCACTTGTCACCATAAGAAATTTGTGCTTGGTGGAGGTACTTGCACTCTGAGTGCCTCTCTAGTTTACTTATTAAGTTGTTCATTCTTTTGTGCTTATTTACCTGGCAAACACAGCCTTTTTCTCATTAAGCGTAAAGGGGATGTCATTCCTCTTATGAAGAATTTATTTTACAGCATTAAGTACTGTACAGTGAGTCATGGAAGCTGTTATACTGTGATGATGCGTGCTTTAGAGCTTTACCAAATGTCTTTAGGAAGTTTACCACTTCAAACAACCCCAACTTAAATGTTTGTCGATTTTGTAGTGGTGTATTTGAAATGTGTAAGAGTTGAGCTCAAAAGCCACTGCTGGAATGCTCAAGCATTTGACTGTTGACCCTCAGGCTCCGGCTTCAGCCCCGGCTCCAGCCCCTGTCCTGGCTCCAGCCTCGGCTCCTGTTCCAGCCACTACCAGCGATGCCTCCAAGTCGCCCATCAGCCTGGTTTTGAGGTTGAGGTATGTGTAAATCTACACTCTTATTGTTAACCTTTCCAGTATCTTAAACATGATGCTAGTGCTCATTATTCTGTCTACACCAAAGTATTGAATGTTTTTTTTTTAAATCATTGCTTCTAGAGGGTAAACATTAATTCACTCTGAGCTTTGCTTCTACACCACTTCTCTCCTTTACTTCTCTCTTCTGTCCTCCAGAAACCTGAAGAAAGAGCTCAATGACATACGATTTGAGTTTATGCCTGGACGAGGTAAGCACTCTGGATATAAAGCACTTAAATAGATTTTGTGCTGTGATGATGACCTTGATGTGTAGATTAGAGCTAGAACAACGTTAATTTCCTAATTTCTATAATTGAATGCTTAATTTGCTTAACTCTGATTGGCTAATGGCATCTGTGAATGGATGCCCAAGTTGGATGTTAGTCAGTCGGAGTGCATCTGTTTACATATTTAAATTTAATACTTTATTTGGTAGGGTTTCATATCATGGTAAGATGGCATGAGTATCTTTTCCAGTTAAAAAAGCATGTCGAGAAATAATAAAAAAATCTGCAATATGTTACTTTTCAATTTAATAAATTGCTCTTCTTTTAAAAAATTATTATGATATAATTTGTATAGTATTTGTTCTAATTAAATAAATGATGGCGTGTACCCAAAACATCTGATTTTACAAAGTTTGAAAATTGCTACAGTCAATCATTGGATTTTTGATTCCTTTTTGAATTCCATGATGTTTTATTGAATATTTTACTTCACTGCACCCTATATAATGGAGTCCTCTTGCAGGTCACTAAATTGAATTTCTTGAACTGAAATTTGTTGAATTTCAGCCTTTCGCCTCTTTTTTCTTCCACTCCTCATTGATTCACTGTGTTTTTCTGTAGACACAGCAGATGGGGTGTCCCAGGAACTAGTGTCGGCGGGTCTGGTAGATGGGAGGGATTTAGTTATAGGTAAGTAGGCATTGTATTTCTCAATTTTTTTCTTAAAATATTGTTTTTAAAAATCGCAGCATAATCGCAAAATGAATAAAAGTTTCCTTAAATCATAAACATAAATGTCATAAACAAAATTATGTTACTGAAGTTGATTACCACTGATGAATTTTAATCATGGATATGTTTGTTTTTAAGTTGCTGCTAATTTGCAGAAGATAGTCGATGAGCCTCAAGCCAATAAAAATGTCACTTTTAAGCTGGTGAGTTAAAAAGCCTTTTTTGTTCTATAGAAACCAGTATAATTTAACAGGAATAATTCTAAGGCTGCATATGAATACTCAATGCACACTAATGTTGGGTAAGAACACTCTACCCAACTATATGTATGTGTGTCTGTGTACACACACACACACACACACACACACACACACACACACACACACACACACACACACACACACACACACACA
>JAOUQZ010000025.1:3882148-3898208 GCA_028564935.1 Neosilurus hyrtlii | reverse complement strand
CACCTTAATTACTGAGGTAAGGTGTATTTATTAAAATCGATTGCTCTGAATATAATTTGGAATGTCTGCTAAAATAAGCACATGGAAAACCCATGTAAATGTGAGGGGGAAAATGAAAACTTCACATAGAAATGCCATTGCTGACAATGTGGCTTGAAGCCGGGACTTTTTTGGCATGAGGCAAAGGTGTAAGGCGAAACCAATATGCCACTATGCCCCCACTTCCAGTTTATGGAAGTGGAAATTTTCTAAAAAGATAAATGTAGTTATTAGTTTACCAACAGATGAGATCAATGAAAGAAACATGATAAAACATCAGAGCTGTAGAAACTGGAGCTGGAGAAGTTTCCCCTGTGCATCTTTGCATGCATAAACCTCTTTCTACACAAGTCCTACTTTGAACCTTTGGTGATAAGAAAAACCTTTAGGCTCAACATAAATTTTTTCTCCAAAGGAACAAATCGAAGACCTTCTAGGATTGTAAATCGTTTATGACGTAGACAGCTGCTGAGACACAAACTATTTCTTTAACGCTCACACTCTGTTTCCTTATTTTACAGTTCGACTAGGCATGTGACAATAAGAGTTTGAATGACACCTCGCAGTTGGTTTGCATGGTTAGACTTCTCATTGGGGCATTGCTGTTTGGCCCAGTGGCTGACAAGTATGGGTGCTTCGCAAAAAAAATTAGCAAATTCATCTATGCCACTTCTAGCTGCACCTCCTTTCTTTTTCAGCGTCATCATCTTATCATATATATATATATATATATATATATATATATATATATATATATATATATATATATATATATATATATACTGTCTTATAAGCATTTCCTTCACTCCTGCAGAAACACTTCTATCACAAATTACTCCAGCCACTCTTCTCCATCCATTCCTCCCTGCTCTCACTCTCTTCTTCACCTCCCTACCGCACTTCTCATTACCTTGCATAGTCTTACTGCATTTGTGTGTACAATACTGATTTCCCTGAAGGAATCTGCAATTGGAAGAAAGACTTTTTTGTTTATGTAGCTTGTCTTTGCCCTGGTCAACCTGTTATAAACAAAGGGAAAACAGGGCAGGATTAAATGCCATGTTTGTCCACGTGGGCAGGATTCTGGCTCCTCTGATGGTCCGTTGGATGTCTATCATCACACCATACCAATGGTAATCTATGGGAGTTTACCATTTCAGGCTGGAGCGCTTTGCTTTATGCTTCCTGAGACCCTGAATGCTGCACTTCTGGATCACACTGATGCTCTCAAGGATATGAACATTTGAATGGGTATGCATTAAATCACAGTTTTTCTATTTTTATGTATATGGATGTTTTAATTGACTCAAGAGTTAACCCAGATGTTAAATCCTTCATTTGAAAAACGCTAAGCTTCTGGATCACATTGATGCCCTCAAGGATAAGAACATGTGAGTGAATACACCTTAAATGCCACTAAAGCAGTGTTTGATTGAAATTGTTTCGGAAACCTGTGTAGAATTATTTGGCATGTTAACAATCACATACCGTTAAGTCATACTTAACTCTCTCTTTAATGATAGAAGTTTTAATTCAGGCTCTGTTATGAATTTGAACAAAAGCTCAATATATTGAACAAAATATTAATACATAATGCATTATAATTTATATAATTCTGTGGCACCATGCAAGAACCAGATAACCCACTTGACCATTAAAAGTGAGTCCAATACACTGTTGTAGACCCTAGGCATCATAGTACAGTCTATAAAATTAATGAAATAAAATAAAATGAACAGTATTAGTTTATTTAAAGACATTAGGTGTTACTAGCAGTTCAACGTATAAAGAATAATAATACTAATGAGTACATCCTGTTCAATACAGGGATTTCTAAAAAGGCCTTCAATTCTCAAACCCAAGTCCGAGACATCTCAGAAGGGGGATTGGTCAGTCTGGCAACGTGCCGAGTAGTGATGAGCCAAGTGTTTCAGAGGGTTCCGGATCAAAACTCGACCAAACATCATCTGACTGTGAGGAAAACGAAGGCTAAATGCTCACTGTGGTGTATTAAATTCATATCTGTCTGCAATTTGAACAAGAGTTTTTGCATTAAAAAAATTTTTACATCTGAACTACTTGTTTGAAAACTGTAATGTTGGTTATCTGGTTGGTTATATGAAAATCCCATACTGGGACAAATTTTATTTTACATATATTTTGCACAGTGTTCATCTCATAGAAAGATGCCATTTCCGAAGTTTTGTTGATTTTTAAAATAATAAAATGTAATTTTAGAAAAGCAAAATCTCATATTGTTTTTTCTCAAAATGAACAATTCTTCATGGAATAAAGAGTATCTGCACATACAGCTTAATAATTAGTACAATTAGCAGTGATAAATCAAATATTTGTTCATATTTTATTATATATAATGCCTCTTAAAAGATTTTTTCAAGTTTTTTTATCCAACTCTTTACTCCTCTGGATTGTTATTACCTGCTAAATAAGTGGCCTTTATTCGGATTACATAAAGGCACATTATAACTGTCTAAAATTAAAAACTCATCAGATCTGAAATACACAAATTGTTAAAAATTAGGAAATGTACTTTTAGTTTCGGACCAAAACAGACTTTAAGAGGCTCCAACATTGTCCTGAAATGTCTATCATGGCCAAATTCATACTTCAGTGCTGCTCCATCTGTCCATCAGAAAGCCTGAAACCCCGGTGTAGATGGAGAAAAGTTAAAAACATCCATTTACAGAAACAAAGAATTCATACAGCATCCAAAAATTTCTGCACAATTCCTTACCTTCTCGCTTTATAAGAGGTCGGTGTTGTTCATTGTGCTCGACAGCCAGCGTTTCTTGTGCTGCTCGTGGCCAAAGCCTTCATCATAGTTGCCGTTCTTTCTAAAGAGCTGCTGGTAGTGAAACACACAGTAGAATTCTCCATGGAGGGCTGTGTAGTTTCGCAGGCTACATAAAAAAGAAAAAAATACTTAGCAATTTAGATCTAAGTATTGACAATGTTAATCGTAGTACAAAACAGTAAACAATAATAAATGAAAAGTCAATATTTTTGTGTAATGACCCTTTCAAAAAAAAAGGAGTTTCATGTACAGTACGAGCAGTTTTCAAGGTAATAAAGCTTAAGTTTTACTGAATATGTTGCAGAACCAGCTACCTTTCTCTTGGAGACTTTGACTGTAACACCTAGTTCTTTATTTGCATGCAAAACCCAGCAGCTCTTATTATGTTTTTGTCTGAAAAGTGGTCTTTTATGCAATATGCTGCTTTCTTTATTGACATACAAATATTTTTTTCCTGTAACATTTAATTCTATGCTGGAAAACTAACGTTTTAAAAACCTCTTGCAAAGTCTACACAGACTAAGGACTAATTAAGAAGATTTTCAGATCTCAGTCTACAGGTGGCAGCAGATTATACCCACTGCAGTGCTCCCATTCTAATTATAGTCTGATTAACACGTAGCTGTTTCTGTGCACTTCGAATAAAGTGTTGGTTAGGCTGAAAAATTTCTATTATAATTCTTACCTGAGTTTCTGGTTGCAGTGCTTGCAGCAGAAACAGTTTTTGTGGAAAACATATTTATCTGCTGCTATTCTCTCCATGGAGTAAACTGGTTTTTGGCATGCAGTGCACCTGTCCTGAGCAATCAGCTGAAACTACAGGCACATCACACATTATAAATACTGTACATGATGTACATGCTACTCAATGTAGATTACAGTTTGAGTTGAAATCTGAAGCCACTAGCATGGGTTTTTGATGTGTATAAACTTACATATAATAATAATAACAATAATAATAATGGCAGTAGAGTGGCGTAGTGGTTAGCACGTCGACCTCACAGAAAGAAGGTCCTGGGTTCGAGTCTGGTTTCCTCCTGCAGTCCCACATTAGGCTAATTAACTGTTCCAAATTGCCCCTAGGTGTGAGTGTGAATGGTTGTGTGTGTTGACCATGAGAGACTGGTGAGCTTTCCAGGGTGTACCCCACCTTCCCCTGGAATGGTCAGGTTGGCCCCAGAACCAATTAGGATTAAGCAGTTCGGAAGATGAATGAATAAATGATGAAAGCAGTAGTACTTTCTCTCAACTTTCCATCAAATGTACAAATTACAGCACATATTGTAGGCATCCTTTTTATTATTATGACATCTTAATGTGTTTAAACCTCTAGTAATGTAACAAGATTCTCTGTTCATTTTCACATTTATGATCATTGTCACAGTTATTGTACACCATAAAAAAAGAACATCCTGTCAGCTGACTGTTAACACAACATGATTATATGGAATGGGTTAAGATGAACAAGGAAAAAACCCAAATAGCTATTTATCATTGCTAAAGCCACTGCAGTACAAAATTACAAAAGTTATTTTAACAAACATTATTTTAATATATTAATACTTTTACTTATATTTAAGATTAGATAATACTGTGTTTTATAGAACTTTATGTTAGAATACATCATTTGTGGAGCAAGAAAACACTGATATAACACTGAAAGATACTCAACAGTTTCACTGTTTTAAAACATCCTTTGTTTTGTCCCTTTGGGCGAAGGATGCTAGACCCTCCAGAGACACTTTCAGGAACCCTTTCAGGAACCAAACACCCTACCTAACATTGTTATCCATGAATGACCATATTAAAAAGAATAGCATTTAACCACAAGCCTCATGGTTTTCTCCGGGTTTCAAGTGTGACCTTTTCATATCACTAGAACAATAATTCAACCAGCGAGCCCTAAAGAGACCCTTTAAAGGTATCCATTCACCTTCCAGCATATTAAATAAACATCTAATATAGTGTTGGAAATATAATGGAATTGGCCACGATGTCTTTCTGAAACCATTTGTGAAACCAAGTCTGAGTGACCCCTGCACTGGGCATAGATCTGGAGAACATAAACGTAGCACTTATGCCATCTGGAGACGAGAGCTCAGAACTTTCATCAGAAGAAAAATGGTGATCATCAACGCAAACCCAGATGACGTGAGCCGTCTTTTGAGTAACTTTACACATTTTGGATAAAATCTGTGTGTGTGTGAGTGAGTGAGTGGGTGAGAGACAGAGAGACAGAGAGTGAGAGAGATTAAAATGTGCTACCTGAGATATATCTATCTTGGAATCATATGCTTTTACAGACACAGAACCAAACTAAAAAGCAAAAAAGGCGAATAAGAGATATTAAGCCTGTAAACTGGGGCAGTTTCCCTGGGAAACCTTTCTTTTCAAACAAAATGAACTGATAATGGAAGATAAAACACAGACTCACTGCTCGTGAATGGGTACATTTAAAGATCACTTCTACATAGTGTCATCTAATTTTAAAACCAAACAGATCCACTGAAGTTGAAAGCCATTTAGAAGAATATTACATTACAACGCCATCCTCATAGTTTCCTCATAACTGTTCTTGGCCCCCTGTTATTGAGGGTGTGTTGATTCGTGGATATGCAACAACTTCGGTGGTGGCTGGATTGGTCATAATCTGTCTCCTGAAGCATGTTTTGTTGTCAGGCTGAGTGGTCAGGACAGTGGAGGTTGTGGAAGAAAAGAACTTGTTTCCAAAACAATCCGTTTCTTCATATTTTTCCCTAATGGTCTTGGTGCCAATGACTGTCTCCGCCTTGGGGACTGTTTGCACTTCCAGCATACTGACTTGTCGCTTTTCCTTTTCAGCAGGAACATTGTAACAAGTCAGAGCTGTTATAGAGGTTTGAGATTGTGGAGATTCTTGTGTTTCTGTGCTCTTTCTGGCAGTGGACTGGATGGAAATAAAAGACGGTGAAGAAGGAGAGCCTTCTCTTGGTTTAGTTTCCGGAGGGCTGAGTTCTGTCTTCGGTTTCTCTACTTTCTGCATTCCTGGTTCTATAGTAGCACTTTTCTGAGGGATTCCTGCATAACTCAGACTTTGAGGATTTGAAGATTTGCTTGACCCGATGCTAATTTTCCGTATGTTTCCTGAGATGGGAAAATATTGTCCGGCCATCATGGACTCCTTGAAGAGTCCAGACAGCCCTGCAATATCAGAGTCAGATTTCAGTGTAGAGACAGAGTAAAGCGCTTTCTTAATGGTTTCCTCTATTTCCATAAGTCTCGACAATGTTTGTTCTTTTAAAATAATGATTGCAGCACTTGCCTTTTCAAGGTCTCCAAATGCTATCTGCATGGAGGACAACATTTCAGATTCATGGACTGTTTCGGACCTGCCTACTTCCTTTTCTGTTACCCCATTGTTGGGATTTACAGGTTTTTGAGGCACGACCCAATTGGGTACACTTTCAAATATCTTTCTAAGCCCACCATCTTCCTGACTGGCCTCTCCTTCAATTTCTTCAACTTTAGAGAGGATAGTTTTCAGTTCTTCTTGCTTTCTCAGCTTGTCAAAGATTTCCATGGCTGCATTTGCATTTCCCTTCACAATTTCATCCATGTGCACTGATAGCCTCTGCCTTCGTTCTGCTTCACTCTCTCTTCTGCCTTTCTTTTCCCTCATTGTCACTTTGCTCTCTGGTCCTTCCTTGTTTTCACCATTGATTGGTTTGCCATTAGGCTCCAAAAGAGTCAGCTTTACAACAGTACTATCTGTGGCCATTTTGATTCTTTTGGGCTTCACAGGTGGCACTGTTTGGTCTGTCTTTATCCCAAAGTGTTGCAGGGAAGCCTGAGTCTCGGAACTACCTCCACTTGCTTCAAGCATTGGATCCCTTTTTTCTTCAGTGGCTACATTTGCCATTGTATTGCTCCTGGTTGTATAATCAAGGCTGGGCTTGATTTTGGTGGCTGTACCACCATTAGATATATCAGTACCTTTATTATTTTGTTGTTCTTTCATGTAGAGGCCTCCTTGTGGTTGTTTCAGATTTGTGAGGTCTGGACATTGTTCTGTGGCGTTTGCTTCAGCTTTGGTATTCTTAGGATCTCCAGCATTGCTTTCAGACCTAATGGCCATTATGTTGGAGATAGGATTTTTTTTTAAATGATCTGGTTTGGGTGGAATGGCTGGCTTAGGTCCAGGAAGCTTTTTACTTTCCTGAAGAGAGGTTGGTTCATGTGTTTGTTTTGTCACTGGGAAGCATGCTGATGGTTTATTTGTGGGGTGGCCTTGAAATTGTTTAGTTTCAACTCCCTCATGTGGCGTTTCGACTGTCACCTGTCCAGACAGAGGGGAGGGTGGGCATGCTTTGATTCTTTCTGAGGAGACAGTTATATCGTCATTTTTTTTGACAACCGACTCCTCTCTGTTTATTATTTTTTGCCCAGCATAAGATTTTCCTGAGTTTCTGTAAATCATTGCAGCTTTAAAATCACCTTTGGTGACGTTAAAACTCGATTTTTTTAGAGAATCCAGAGCTGCTTGGACACTCCCTTTCAGGGTCTCTTCTCTTCCTTCTTGTTGTTGGTCCTCTTCAAAAGTATTTGAGGACTCATTGATATCTTTATTTATTGCTTCTGTGAGGTATTGATTTTCTAAAGATACCAAACAGGTATTGTGTCCTTTCCCATGAACACTTTGTTGAATAGGTTTTGCCTCCAGTGTACCCTCTTGGAGACTTGTGATAGGTGATAACACATCGTCTTCCACTATGTCAACTATCTCTGGCAAAGTTACAATATTTTGACCTGTTTTTTCACAGAACTTGTCTTTTGCATCTTGACTGTATAAACATCTGCCAGGTTCATCTACACTTTTAACATTGCATTTTTCAAACTCTCCATCAGTTGATAGAGTTGATAGATATCCTCCAAATGCTGGTATTTCCTTTCTGTTTTTTAATTCATTTTGGGCATGTTTGTCACACTGTGGATATAACCCATCGTGCTCCGGATTTGTAAGAAACATTGCTTTGATGACCTTAGGATTGTCTGGTTCAATCGCATTATGTTTCTCTGCTTGCCTAGCAATAACAGTTACATCTTCATATGACGGACTTTCTAAGCAACCCAGATTTCCATTCTCAATACAGCTTTCGAACATTTTCACATTGCTTATCCTGTTTTCATCATCTCTGATTGAAATTGAGCCATCAACCTGAGTACAAAGTGGTGGGCTGCATATGTTTGCTGGAGAATCACTGTTCCGACTTATTGGAAGCTTAATTTCTCTTTGCCTCAACATATTTTTATAGTTTTGGTCTATCACGGTTCCGTCTTGCCTGTCATGTCTAAAAAGAACATAAACTAATGTCTCCACAGACCTTGATGCTTGTTCTTGTATTAAAACCCCTTTTCCAAGACATGTTTCTTGACCAAGTAAGTCTTCAATAACCTGAACCATGTTTGTGGTTCTGTATTCTTTGTCCTGGTTAACTGTAAATGGTAGTTGGTGTGTTGGTATTTCTATGTTCTTGATTTCCACATTTCCTTGATTATCCTCTTTTAAGAAGGCTATAACTGGGTTAAGATTTACTCTTGCCAAAATCTGAAGCAAAATACTCTTCATACTTGCCATAACCACTTCCTCATATTGAATTTCTGGACCTTTTTCTTGGATAAAGCTGTAGTTTGCCTTTCGCACATGCCCAGCTTCACTGACTTCAAGCAGAGCTCCATGAGCGTGAATGACATTGAAGCCATGAAGAGAAGTTAAGGATTTGTTCATGTTCTCATCTATGCTATCTGATTCTGCAGCATTTTGCCAATTAATTCTATCCAATGGTGTTGATTCAAACAAGTGGGCTCGGTTCTTTACGTTTGTCTTCAGAGTTTCATCCTCTGTGCTTATATTCTCATTTGATGATGAACAGCTCTCACTGTCAAACCCCTTTTCAAAAACCTCTTTGGCTCTAGATATACCTAAATAACCATCACCACAGTCTTGATCTGTAATATCTATAACGCTAAGGTCACTGTTTCTTTTAATGGTTCCCGTTTGGTATGTTTCAAAGTCCCTCTTTTGCTTTTGTACTGCTCCCTTCTCATCTTCTGAGATTACAATCCTTCCTGGAGTGATATCATCTAGGTTCTCTCTTGAAGTTCCAAATACCTGAGCTTCAAACATTTTCCGTTTGGCCTTAACATTCACTGTGAAGTGCTCCTCTTGGGAAAGTTCTTCACCATCTTTTTGAGGAGCCTCATCAGTATCTGAGTGAATGGTTTGTTGCTTTGTCCCATGCATGGATCCTTCTTCCTCAAAGCAATTCAACAGCTCTTCAAAGGTGTGTTCTCCTTGAATGTTCTTCTCCATCAAATGTGCTTGTTTGTAAGAATCTCTGGTGTTTGCAGACCCATTCTCAAATATCCAACGTCTTGACTGGATCTCGCTCTGGTATGCGATATCTGTGGCAGCACCAGGGTTTAGGATGTCAGCATATTCCTCCTCCACCATGTTTCCCAGACCCTTCAGCTCAGGGCAGGTGTGTTTCAGGAGTCGCCTTAACTCACATTTCTGTCGTTGCTCATACAGTGTACAGATAACCTCTTTTGAAGGGGGTGGTGGAATGGGTGACCGGCAGTCAGCCAGGGAGTTGGGCTGTATGATGGGGAAGGAGAGATCTGATTGTGCTGAATCATCTTCTGAGTATGGGGCTTGCTCAGAATCTTTTTCTGTCACATCAGCCATCTTAAGATGAAACAAAGTGTTAAGCTCAGTGTCATGATCCTGATCTTGTGAAAAATAGTCATTCCAAGCATTCATGCATTTGGGGACCGGTTATTAGGATGCAAACATATGTGCCAGTGAAATCTGCATTCCATATGAAATATTTCAGCAGATCAGGTGATATCATTAGTAGTGTTGTGCATATGGTTGTTGTGCAGGTTTTTTGAAGTGTTTAACACTAAACATGTTAACAATGAAATTAACAATTGATACAGTGATACAGTCAGTAATATTAGCAGATATTAGCGTCTTTCTCTCTCCCTCCCTCCCTCTCTCACTCCCTCCCTCTCTCTCTCTCAATATATATATACACACACACACACACACACACACACACACACACACACATATATATATATATGTGTGTGTGTGTGTGTATAAAGTCATATTACAGGTCTGTATTATTTATATAAATGTTGTGTTATTTATTTATTTATCATTGGCATATTATCATTTTGCCAATCAATACCCACTATCTAGAGTAGCTTCTGTTCATAACAGATTACAAGGCAGCATTTGCAGGAAAGTTTTAGCTACCCTCTTCTGTGTACATGACACAGAAACCACAGTTGGCTAGTATTGCTCCGATTGCCAGGGGAGTAGGGAGCATCATCCCTTCCACCCATTTCCCACATGCTAATGGCTTTAATAGATTAGTGACTCAGTTTGCAATTTGATAAAATGACACATTAATGTTTGAATAAAAACGATCAGCAAAACAGTGTGTTGTTTCTATTTGCATCACAGTTTAATATGGTGACCTTGGTTAGTGTTTAAAAATATATATATTCCCAGTAGAGACAGGTCCTTACAGGCAATGTTAACTTATAAAAGTTAGTAAAAATATATAAAACCTGTATAAATTTCTTTCTTTTCTTACCTTGCAAACTTTTAATTTGGTTGGGGAAGTACAATCTTGTTTCTGTTGGAAAGGAAAGTTAAAAATCTTTGGATTTATATGTCTACATTGTGGATTATTTTGCACATGTATTAAATCTACTTAAAATAATTACATGTTTTATCATTAGGTTGTTTTATTTAAGTTAATGTGAAAATTAGTCATCTTTTATTTGTGCTAATAATTCGGTCTGTATAAAAATGTAATCAGTTTCTAAGAATTTATCTAATTATTATTATTTTATAAATTTGGTTTGTGACAAATTTACAGAATACAAGGTCGAAAGGCTCAGCTACTTCTGCCTGACCCAGTCTCAGAAGAACAGAAACAAGTACAAACTGGTTTTAAAAGGTTCCCTGTTGGATCTGCAGCTGCCACTTTAGACAAATATAGTGCGGAGATGGCTTTGACAGAAATAGGGAACTTCTGTCCATACAGAGTGGAGCTGTTTCTGAAGTCCGCAACTGATTTCCGTTTGTCGTCTGTAATACAACAGAGAGATGAATAAAACATTATTATTATTATTATTATTATTATATTATTATTATTGTTATTATTAATTATTATTATTATTATTGTTATTAGTAGTAGTAGTAGTAGTAATGCTTTATTGTTTGGATGAAAAAACACAAAAAGAAGAATGTGTGTGGTATAAAATACATCTGTCTCTCACTGGTATGTGAGTAAGCATGTTGCAAGCTGGACATTTTTTTTTAGCTGGAACGTCACTGGTACAAAAAAAAGAGCAGGATCGTGAATGAGTGCTCTATTTTATTCAAATTTAAACATTTAAAAATTTGTTCAACTAATAAGTTATTGGACTTATTTAATGGTTTTACTTGAAGTGTGTTATGAGATACTTCATTTCAAATGCTTAAACATTTAGATATTAGAAGTGATGACTTTTATTTATATATATATATATATATATACACACACACACACACTACTGGCATATACATTTTCCAATTTCCATTATTTTAGTTTTTACTTAGAGCATAGAACGAATGAATGAAAGAAATAATATTAGGAAGTACAGAAGAAGTCGTGAAATGTTCTGTTTACCACAATTGTATTGAATTTTGATTTATCAAAGCTACCTATTGCAGATGTTCCAGCTGGTCACACTCGTGGCATTCTTTTAATGATGGAAATAAAATATTATTCTGGAAATTCTTCCCAACTGTTGCAGAAGTTTCCACAGATGTGTCACTTTTTCTTGCTTTGCCTTCACCCTTCTGTTCACTTCATCCCAAACCAGCTCGATTGGGTTTAAGTCTGGAGACTGTGCTGGTTACTCCATGATTTGAAGCCTACTGTCTTGTCTAAGGTAGTTCTGATATACCACTTTCCTTTTACATTTTCAGCTCACTCACTGAAACTGAACTACTTAAATTTCAATACAACTAAAAACCTTATTTTCTGAAACATTTGGCTGGCAGCATCTGTATATTGCAGAGTTTTAAAACCATGGATGCGAATAACCAACAATGGTTCATCATTCGTTTAATACCTACATATCATTAATGTTAATAGGCCAAAAACTAAAATAATGAGATTGCAATCCTATTATTTATTTAAATATTTACTCACCTGTAAACACTCTTCTTTTTGTACTAATTTCCTAACTGATCTTACTTGCTAATACTGCTGTGTCCGTACTGCGTGGTCCTTTGCCTCTAACTGTATGTCCTCTGGGTATGTCAAAGGACTCATGGCTGCCAGTTTTGTGGTGACAGCTGACCCTCTTATCCAAGTCCCTCATAGGCTGTGGTTATTTTAAGCCTGATACTTCCCTACCAAGCTGAGTCAATCAGGCTCTGGAGAATAGAGTGGTGAAAAATACCATAGGCCCCATGCTAACCCCACCCTAAATATCCCACTTGACCCCGGAAGTCACTTAGACTTTATTTTAGCTGCAAATCGTCATGTGAGGCCTCTAGCTTAGTTTATTTGAGAACACTAGCGTGAGGTCTTTTGTTTACTTTAGACAAATGCAGTATGCTATATATATATATATATATATATATATATATATGAGACCTGTTCTTTTAAGATTTCCATTGACTGATTTTCCATTGACTGAGAGCACAGTTATTAGTCTCTTCATTGGTACCACCAAGGCTCACACACTTCCCTCTTCACTTTATGCAGCTGTGGACACCTCACCTTTAGAAGTTTAAAGCCATAACCTGACCTGAGAATTCAGAGTTTCATCATCTGGGAAGTGATTGCCCTTCAAAACTGACTTCCTGGTGGAAATAGGTAGAAATTAGATAGAGCAAGGTCGGAACCATGAGGGGGATAAGGAAGGATTAATAGACACAGGACCATGCTTCCGTCTGGGTAACATGAACCATGAGTTTATCTTGCAGGAGGCGGGCACCTTGGATCAGCATGACACGCCTTTCGGTTTTGATGGCCTTTCGCAAATTCAGCAGCAGTGAAGTGCAATATGTTTCGGTAATTGTGGTACTTTTTACCAGTATATCCACCGCTCCATGCTGGTCCTGAGAATACAACCTTGCTCCTCGAGGGTTGGGTGTGTGCCTTTTTTGGAGGTGGTGAGTCATAATGCTTACATTTCTTCCACTGGGCTTTAGTCTCTGGATCATAGAGGTAGACACATGTTTCATCCTGTATGAATAATCTGTTTAAAAAAAAAAGTATTTCTAGTTTGCTGGGAACATGGCCAAAAGGGCACAGGACTCATTCGTGTTGCTGGAAAAGTGTAAGCAACTGGGAAATCCATCTTGCAGACAACTTTCACATGTACAAATGCTCATGGATTATTTTTTCCACAGACCACACACACTGTGCAATCTTGACACCTTGGGCTATTGGGCAAACAGTTATGCGGCGATCCCCAAAATGGTGACCTCCTCTTGTCAGATAATATCTTCATCAATGGCGGACTGTGGTCGCCTGTTTGGCCTGTTCAAGTGGACTTGAACTGACAATGCCAGTGTTTGACTGCGTCATACGATGGGGCATGCTTTCCATAAGTTACTTTCATCTCATCGAATGTCTCCTGTGGTGTGCTGCCTCTCAAATACAGGAATTTGATGGTGGCTCTGTGTTCAGCTGGTTCCATTATCACACCTTACTCCACCTTAGCACTTGTAAAAAAGAAACTGTCAGGAGTTAAAAGCTGCAAATTACAATGTGACCTAGAGAGATATGTATTATTATACATGTGCAGTTTCAGCCTCCTACAATAACAGGAAGTGGGTCAGTGGAAATCTTTTATGTGCTATCCTCACATAATATATATGTATATATATAATATATTATTTATAATAAACCATTATTATTATTATTATTATATTTGAAGACTTGTTGCATTAAAAGGAACATTTGTTATGAAAGTATTTTGTGAAAATAATTTTTTCCCACCCAAGGCAACTTTTTTTAACTTGTTGAAACAAATAGGCCTTCAGTCTTCAGTGTGGCCTAATGCTGATGTCTGTAGAATATATAATTGAGTATATATTATTGAGTTTTGTCAGAGCATGCCATTGCTGATATCCATAAGTGTTGATATAACAAAGCTTGTTATAGCCATCAGGATCGCTACTTAATTTAATAATTTATACAGTAGCCACTAATAGTTTAGCTTAGCAAACCGATTTTTATCGTATGTAATAATTCATAATATTTTATTCTAAACCTTGTGATAAGCCAAGGAAATAAGTGAGCGAGTTATGTCATGTGATCAAATGTAGGTGTTTATGATCAAATTAGAATGTCACCTTGTCAGTGTTGCTTGGAAAACTTCAAATCTGGGTTTATATTCTAACTGCTAATATTTCAATAGGTTTTTTTTATGTTGAAAATGAAAATCATCATAAACAGTTGGATGAAATATAAATACTAAAGAGCAAGTGTTGGAGACCTGTTGGAGAAATGGTTCTTTCAGGATATACTCCTGTAGAGGTTATTCTTCTTTCCACTCGGGGAGCTCTTGGCACCTTTAAGAAAAAGAGATTATTCCTTTATGGATAAAAGCAATTAAATTCTTGATATTTAGTTGAAAAACCATTCATAGTACCTTTAGTGCTACATTCTCCTCTTTCTCTTTTGGTGGTTCAACTGATTTCTTGTCGTTGTTGTTAATGCCATTTGTTTCTATAAACACCAGCAGATCCTCTGTACTTTTATGATTGATCCAAGCATTCTCCGTGATTGGGGTACTTTGTGGTTTATCAGTATTCTTTGGTTTGTGAACGCTCTTGGGTGGTGTGGTAACCTTAGACTCAAAGAGTTCCCTGAGAGCACTTGTGCTTATGGTTCTTTGGCGAGGAAGAATCTCCATCGACTTACTGCGTGTGAGATGAGTGTTGGTGTGAGGTGAGCGTTGGTCTGCCGAAACATTTGGTCTTTCTTTAGTGCTCCACTCAATCAGAGACTCCAGATTGGTCTCAGTCTCTGTGACTGGGATGGCAGAAAATTGAAGGGCCTGCTGGAAGAGAGTTGGCGGATAAATAACATCAGTTGATGCTGGTTTAACAAATTTATGCCATAATTATTTGCCAGGCTTGTTCACAATGCCATGTAATGTAATATGTATTTTTTTTCCTTTTTAGCAATGTAAAAGAGGGTCACTAGAAATAAACAAATAAAGATGTGTGCTGTGCACTTTTTTTGTCTTTTTCCCCCTGCCGTATATGCATGGAAGAATCACGCCTATTAACTATTAAAGTGCATCACCATGTCTTAGATTATTTTTCTGCTGCAACATGCCATTGTATATTGTATTCTTTGCACAATTATTAACCCAAAATGTTTTTATTTCCACCTTTTGCTTGTTTTCCACTGAATCTTCTGCTTTTGCTTTTCCACTAACTGCATTCTGATATCTGAAAAGAACAAAACAGAAGTCAAGTCAGCAGAAATCAAATCACTGTGACACTTTAATCGCCACTCTCAATCCCTTATCAGCAATTTAGCTTTTTATATCCAATTATTGTTATTTATCATTCCTGGCCATAGTATGGGAAGGTTTTTTTAAATGCTGGTGAGTCAAATGTTCTTTTAATTTCTTGTTGTAAAAAATATTTTAGAGACTTATGTTGATAATTTCTGCTGCATGAGAATCATTCCGCTGTTTTTGTTTTAATTTTTATTCTAAAAACCGTACTGTTAATCAGTTTTGCATCTGAGCTTTAAAAGGTTAAAACAAGTTATTTATGACTACAAAGTTCTCACTGAGCCACAAGCTGGGAGACAGACTTCTTCTTGTCTTTTAGTCCCGCCTCCGTCCAGGATAGCGTGTGCTCAGTGGTGATACACCTTAGAGACTGGGTCTTCCTCAGGTTTGTCTCCATCTCTCTCTCACACACACACACACACTACACCTGCACACAAGATACACCTTAGATGTGATTTATGACACTAGGTCATGTGATCAGATTTGGTATTAATGAACAGACACCTTACTGAAATTTAGTACTCTTGGTCATTCTTACATATATGTGTGTGTGTGTGTGTGTATATATATATATATATATATATATATATATATATATATATATATATATATATA
>JAOUQZ010000025.1:3844709-3856316 GCA_028564935.1 Neosilurus hyrtlii | reverse complement strand
ATATATCTCAAAAAATAAAAAACATTTTTCCTGGAGAGCGTAATATAGAGAACAAGAAGCTTATAATAGTCAGGTCACGTGATGTGACATCATCATTAATCACATTATAAATAAACAACTAATGATATTCTTGTGCCATTAAAAAGTTATAAACATTAGAGCTATGGTTTCTAAATGGTGTACCTTACCGAGAATGTCGAGACTAAGACTGCGTGTTTGGTCTATACACAATTTATTAAAAAATGAATTGTGTATATACGTAAACACAGATATACGTGGGATACGTGTATGGGGTTTGAGAGTTCCCATGAAAAACTTGTCAAGTAAGGGAAATCATATGGGAACTCCACTTTTACACACTTCCTAAATCTCTCTATATAATATATTATTTAAAAAAAAGAAAGTGAAAATTGATGATCTATTTTCATGGGAAATTTTCATTTGAAATTATACTGCGCTCACTGAACCAAAATGATGTGACACATCTCTGTTTATTTTCTCAACATTTAGGATTTATTCAAGCTTACATGTGATTTATTTTTTCAAATATAAGAAGCAAGGGAAAAAAATGAGAAATGATTGTTTACTTGAAGGTCATGTGTTTTGGATGAATGCTGGTGGCCCGAGAAAAAGTTATTGATCGTCTCTGTGAGGAAATGACAAACTTCACAACAACCAATCTGATATTGGTTTACTATTTAGTATTTTATTGTTTAGTTTAGTATTGTGTATACATATATATTTATCTATCTATCTATCTATCCATTCATTCATTCATTCATTCATTCATTCATTCCTTCCTTCCTTCCTTCCTTCCTTCCTTCCTTCATTCATTCATTCATTCATTCATTCATTCATTCATTTATTAGGAGCCCTTTTAGACAAAAGTGGTGGTGGTGTATAATCCTCATTGCACACAACTGTACATCTGTGTTTCATCTTTCATCTAGCCTGTCACCATCTGCAGCTACTCCCTGATACTGGATTCCTGCACATCGACGCACACTTCAATTTTTAGATTTGCATTCCATGTTAGCCACATTAAGCTTCATACAGGGTGAACCAACAACCTCCCACATTGTTTTTCATTTAGTTTTGAAATGTGGAAGTTTTTTTTAGGTCACCCTGTAGCAAACATAAATGTTTCTCAGCTTACTGATCGATTACAGAGTGGAGGTGGGAATATGTGAACATTCAATGTCATTTTTTTGCTGAACAGTGAGAAAACATAGCATGAATACACTTTGTGTAGCGTTCTTGCCATATGCCTTCCTTTTATTACTTGAAAGAGACAACAGTTTGGAAATTGAGGTGTGGCTGAAGAATGGCCCCGTCAGTGATCCATGAACATCAAAATAACTCCAAATATTCAACTGTGAAAACAACTCACCATTATATTTATTTTATTTATTTTTATATTGTACGAGGCAGTTTGAGGCCTCACTGTATTTCTCTGCAGGGGGAATGTTTTACAATAAACAGGAGAAAAAGACAATTATCAGTAGTTATGAATCATTAAGAACACATGGCGCTTTTGAGAAAACGCACCTTCAGTAAATCCTTTGAAATATGCCAATAATATGAAGTTTTTATGGCCTTGAGTCTGCTGGTAAAATCGTGCCAGCTGCAGGGTGCCTTTGCATTATTCTCTGATTAGACTCGTTTATTTTATTTTTAATGCTTGTGAAAAAGATCTCAGTTAGCGCAGAGTGTTAGACGCTTTCTTGTGCTGTGGTATAATTCAGCAAGATGAGATGGTCTCTTAACTGAGGAACAGATGCAGTGTTTGCTGGAGAGCCTCCAGCATGGAAAACATCATGGGTTGTGGCTCGTGTATGAATGTTAGGGTAGTTGTAGCAATGCACTTGAACACAAAATTAGTTTGAATGTGCTTGTGATGAGGTAATGTAAAATAATTACCCTGTCATTATACTATTGCCATAGCTATACTGACAAGTTAAATAGGTTTATATGCTGGCCATCAACATATTTATGATGAGCCTGAAGGTGTGCATTCATTCAGTCTATCAAAACAAACAAACAAAAAAAAAAAAGAGAAATTAATGATACATATTGAAATAATACTGGATTTGAAAATGAGTTTGAGAGCATAAAGTAGCAGAGTTTGTGCGAGAAAATCCTACAAGATGTCACCTTTGCACTGCCGATTTAAATCAGATCAGTGAAAATTAATTTAATTTCCATTAGCTGTCTTCTAACCTTCCAAAAAAGCCTTGAAGGTTCCTTCTCTCCCCAAGGACAATGCTTACTCTTAAAGGGGTCGGCTCACCCTTCTCAGAATCCTCCGCACCACGTAGCAGGTTGTTATTTTCAAAACAGGCATGTAGGCCTCTCGCTATAGTCAATGGATCACCCTATAGTACGATTAATGCAAATAATTGCATTCATTTTCCTGACCATGATTAATTGATGTAATTAATGTGCGCTTATTTACATAAAAAAAAAATACACTGATTGCGCTTACCTGCTTCCACTGCAAGTTATGCTCTCTCCGCTCTCCTCTCCTGTGTCTCTGACATGGGAAGTGCATGCAGAGGGGATACAACAGATTCAGTTCAACGGCAATCTTTCTTAATTATTAAAAGATTTCTTTCTTTCTTTTTTCATAAAATTACAATAGTAAGTTTAATTGTGATAGTTTGTGGGATAATATATCATCTAACAAAAAAATTATCATGACAGGTCTATTAGCTAGATCCCAAAAATAGTCTGCAAAAATTCTACAAGATCCTATGCCGTAGATCTTACACTAATATTGAAGATATTTCATCATCATAATTTAATGGAGTGTTACATGGGCCATACTCCACCCCTCCAAAAAAATTCCTCAAAATCTATTTATTACTTCTTGCATAAAGTTGCTAACAAACAAACCCATGCTGAAGAGGAGATAATAGAAAGGAAACATACCTATAATAAAGAAAACTTATAAGTATCACTGTAAAGAAAGCTAACGGAGTAACAGTCACATAGCAGCATTCTAAGTGCAGGTCAACAAAAAGAATGAATTGGAATTTGGAAAGGCGAGCCAGCCCCTAAGCACATTAAGCAACAGGATGGTGCTTTCGTCACCATCATAATTAATAATATATTGGAAAAACCGTTGTGTGACGTTTTGTGTTAAGCATCTAAGACACTTGGAGACATTTCCATCCCAACCCTGCAAGGACTAGTCTATCCTCTATTCTCTTCTCTTCTCTTTTCTTCTCTTCTATTTTAACTCTGATGACCAACGTGGGAATGCTCAGCACAGTTTCTATAAATGCACCAAATTAGCGCTGCATGCTGTATATGGCTGTGTCATTCTCCTCACCCTGAGCAATGCTGTAACAGCCCGAAGGCCATGTTCATATCAGGAGCGGACTGCAGCTTCTATTTTGACCCCTGCCACTTTCAGGGAGCTCATTTAAAAGATTGCTAAAAATATCACATGCAAACCCACTCCAGTACCCATGTTTGCAAACATGGCCATATAAACCCACTGCTAAATGTAGCTGACACCAATCACCCCCCCCCCCCCCCCCCCCCCCTATTTTTTGGCTGTTGTAATAAATAACTTCCGAATTGTGATCTAATAGCATGTACGGTTTCGGAATAGCACCAGCCATCTCTGCAAAACCACAACGAGACTCTGGAGACTGCAAGGAGGATTTTCCTTAGCCGAATATGTCTTTGAAACCTAATGCTGAGGGGGAGCGCTGAGGGGCGGCGCTGTTCTCAGCCCACAGGGCAACACAGACCTCTGGCTGAGTGGTTCATCTGTAACGGGCCACATCTTTCTCTCTGTCTCTCTTTCTCTCTCTCTAGCTCTTTCCTTGCTTATGGAAGCGGACGCAAACAGAAATCTATCAATAAATAATGCAGAGCGGAGATGCACATC
Organism: Neosilurus hyrtlii; assembly: GCA_028564935.1. Lineage (NCBI taxonomy): Eukaryota > Metazoa > Chordata > Actinopteri > Siluriformes > Plotosidae > Neosilurus > Neosilurus hyrtlii. Next base: position 3,852,415 of record JAOUQZ010000025.1, on the reverse strand, counting down.
CGCATCCAGCCCCGTCATCTATTATGAATAAAGAGTCACATGTGAGCCGTGAGCACTATAAAATGTGACACTTTTGCTGACAAGCTCAAATGATGATGGATGTTTGTGGCTGTACATTTAAAGGACTCCATATTCAATGTGTTTGTCCTTCCTTGATTTTTAAATAGATTTGGATGCTTTAGTGCCTTCAGTAAAGCATCTTGTACAGAAATAAACATCTGTATAAGAGGCTTTAAGAAACTTTTCAGCTCTTTAGGGATGGAAGTTAAAAACACTTGCACTATCCAAACCTTTGATTTATGATCTATAACAATGAGGGAAATATTCAGCCCTTAGATGTGTGGTGATTCTGAATCAGAGTGTAAATCATTCTAATTGAAATATATACTTAGGTTTTATAAATACCAATTCTGATGAAAGATCAACTGCTGCGCCATCAAGGTGGTTTCAGCACTCCATTGTGAATATTGTAAGTCTTATAATTCTTATAATTACTGTATATACTGGTACAGACATTAAAAAAGCAGACAATTTTTCTTATAAACATTCATCATATCGTAATATCAGAAAGACCCATCTCACACAATTTCAATGAATGCAGCAGGGACATGGTCCGTTTTCAAGTTCATACTACACTGCCTGGCCAGGGAAAAAGGTAGCACACTCTAATATTTAGTTGGACCACCTTTAGCCTTGATTACAGCATCACAACAGCATGCTTCAAAAAACTTAATGCAACTTCACAACATTTATTTCCATCCAGAATTGGCTTCATCTTGATTTGATTTGACCAATGTCTTGATTTGATGATGGAAAAACTGGACCACTCCATAAAGTCTTCTCCAACACAGCTCATAGACTTTTAGTAGGGTTAAGGTCAGGACTCTGTGGTGCCAGTCCATATGTGAAAATAATTCCTCATGCTCCCTGAACCACTCTTTCACTATCTGTACCCCTATTTTATATCCAAGCTGCCAGGGAAGAAAATGTCCATTGATGGAATAACCTGATCATTCTGTACATTCAGCTTGTCAGCTGACTTCATTTTATTACCACATAATGTTGCTGGGCCTCGACCTGCCCAACTAAAGCAACAATTACAGTGCATGTTAGAGTGTGCTTTTTTTTTTTTGGTCAGGCAGGGTACATCCATACTACGTCCATGTAGGTCCTCACTGCGTCTAACATGTTGATACTAATTTATTACCACATGTCCAGTGCATCCTTACTTTCTCCTTAGTACAACCAATCAGATCGCACTGTGCTTACCCCATTTTCACTGCATCCATCCAGTCCCGGTTCTAGCGTGGCCCCAAAAAATTTTTTAAACCTACAAATAAATCTGAGTGGTCCCCCAGTGCCTTTTAATTTTGCACATTTTGACAAAATTTGGCGATATTTTAATTTTCTGTAACTTTATTTTCTAGATCAATAATCTGTTCAATGTCTAATCAACTGAAAAATCACATGCAAACCCACTCCAGTACCCATGTTTGCAAATATATATAAACCCACTGCTAAATGTAGCTGAAAACCACCCATCCCCCCGAATATTGAAATATGGTGTAATTGCATTTTGGATGTTATTTATGAATTTTAATTTCAAGTAAAAAACATACTGATGAAATTGTTTAATAAAACATGCCATCATGGATACACTTTATATATATTAAAACATATTGTTTGAATGTATACAAATAATGTATAAAACATATTGTATTATTAATTTACATGGTCTGATTAGATGCTAAATAGATCATTCATTCGTTCATTTTCTGAAGCGCTTAATCCTAATTAGCGTTACGGTGAGGCTGGCGCCCATCTCAGCCGACTCTGGGCGAGGGCAGAGTACACCATGGACAGCTCGCCGGGCCATCGCAGGGCAGAAACACACTGACGGCTATGCTGCCTACTCTTGACGAAAATCAGCAATGGTTCTTTTACATGCCTCTCACCACAGACAGTGAGAGACATGGCCTGCATTTCATAACCCAGTCAGCTGCACTGGGGGTAAACGGGTTATTGATCCAGAAAATAGAGTTAGGGAAAATTAAAATATCCGCAAATTTCTGTCAAAGTGTGCAAAATTTAGGGGCTCGGGGGGGGACCACTCACTTACTGTATAGGCCTAAAATTTTACTGAATTATTTTTTCATCAAACCTCCTAAAATAAGAGGGTGTGCCAAAAAAAAAGTATCCCCCCCCCCATATAAAAATTAGCCACCCTAATACCACATCCTTACTGGTTTCCACTGCATTCCCTGCTACAACTGCATCCAACCAATTTTTTTGTAAGTGTATTGTAAATGTGACTGATTTTGATGTGATGTTTACACACAATGACTTTTTATTACAGATATTCATTTTGATTTTACAGCTTTTAAAAGTCCTGTTCAGGCAGGAATTAATTCATACAGTTTAGTCAAATTCCAAGTGACTTGACAAGGTGCTGTACTGCATGTCTGATAAAACAGCAGCGTTCAGATGTTTGATTTATTGGAAATGAAAACTTGTAGGAGGTTATTCCAGGATTTGAGATTTTCACCATCTCTGGTTAAAAAAAAGAAAGAAAAGAGATTGTAATGTGCTTGTTTTGGCCTGTATAGTACAGATTCCACGGGTGTCTTGGCACACTGTTTAGTTCTCTTTCCAGTGGTATGCAATTTGGGACATGTTCCAGTTATTCATGAGTCTGAGGATATAAATAATCTGCTGCCTTTGGTATTCCAGTCGTGTTCAGAGAATAACAACTTTATTGTACATGTTAATGTGACTGCTAAAGAGCAAAACCTATTACTTCCAATAAGAGCTTATCTTTTCCCTCCTATCAGCCAAGGCCACAGTGTAACTCTTCATCATGATGCAGGATGATAAACAGTTTACTGTATAATTCACAGAACGAACCAGTGTCCTGATATACCAAATCCTAAATTTGCTAAATTACAGTGTAATTCTTGGATAAAATGGATCGGGCTGCTCTTTTGCACTCTTACTGTAGGTTACACAAGAGATTTGAAACTGTCAAAATATACAAATACCATGAGGATGAGACACACTGTTCATTCATTCATTCATTCATTTTCTGAAGTGCTTAATCCTAATTAGGGGCGTGGGGAGGCTGACGGATCTCAGCCGACTCTGGGCGAGGGCAGAGTACACCGTGGACAGCTCGCCAGGCCAGGCGAGGATCAGTAAGCCAGCACCCACTAGGTCACTACTGCCCTGAAACGAACTAAAGGATAATGTTTTACTTTAATTCCTTATCAGTCCAAAATTTTCTTTATTGACCGTAATCTCTCTCTCTCTCTCGCTCTCTCTCTCTCTCTCTCTCTCTCACACACACACACACACAACAACACACACACTCACTCTCTCTGTCTCGCTCTCTCTCTAGTCCTCACACAAACACAAACACACACGCACACACACTCTCTCTCTCTCTCTCTCCCTCCTTATTCCTTTCTCTCTCACTCTCTCTCTCTATCTCTTTCTAAGTCTCTCTCTTTCCTGACTGAATGCATGTCACATCTCTGGTTGCATGTGTTCTTAAATGTTTTTAAAAAGTTCAAAGTGTAGCCTAGAGAAAGAAAATAAGCCTTTTCTTAAAGGGACAATGGAGGAATGCTTCCAGATTTTAAGATTTGAGCTTCTCATTTTTAGATTGCATATCAAGGGGACTCTGCTAGCAATGCCCAGGATAGGGTTTTTTAAAAACCTGACCCACTATGAGACCTAACCCACAAAAACACACCCCTGTCATCCACATGAACCTGACCTGCAAACCACTAACTTAAAACTTAAAAACCTTTCTTATTTAAACCATGTTTCACATAGGAGAGTGGGGCCGGTGGCGTAGTGGTCAGGGTCCTGGGCTCATGATCAAGAGGTTGGGGGTTTGAGTCCCCCACCATGCTAAGACCGTTGCGCAAGTCTTAACCACAAGTGTGCCTCTGTTCACGTAGCAGTATAAATGGGTACCAGTAAAAAATACTGGGAAGGTAACCTGCGATGGAGTAGTGTCCCATCCAGGAGGAGTTGAACTCCTAGTCGCTTCACACTAGAGAAACCACAATAAACTCCGGGCTGACTCTGGGCGAGGGCAGAGTACACCCTGGACAACTCACCAGGCTATCGCAGGGCAGAAACACACTGATGGCAACTCAATGACTTTACGAACGAGAGCAATGGCTGGCTGACCTTTGATAACCCAGTTAGCTGCACTGGGGGACACCACTGCCCTCTTCATGAACTTTTGATACAATATTTTCTAGTAAGCTTACCGAGCTCGACCCAGCTCATGCATCAAGCCATGGGTTATGAGTCAATCTGAGCATCACTATTGTCTAGCAAAAAGTTATAATACATTTATGTAACGGTATTAAATATAGAGATGCTCTGAAAAAACCTTTTAAATAGGACTTTTTTCATCAAATAAATGAACGTTAGAAACATTTTAGTGGTAAATGAAAAGTAAAATGTGTTCTGACAGCACTAATGGAAATACATTACATCTGCTTATTTCAGTCATGAGGATCTTTCTCTCTCTCCCTCTTTCTCTCTTGCACTCTTTCTCTCTTACCCCTCACTCTCTCTTTTACTCTTTCTCTCTCTCACACCCTCTCACTCTTTCTGTCTCTCTCTCCCTCCCACTCCCTCTTTCACATTTTCTCTCACCTCCTCTCTCTCTCTCTCTCTCTCTCTTTCTCTCTCTCCCATTTTCTCCCTTATTCCCCCCATTTCTCTGTACTGCAGTGGGAATGATGTACTTTACATGACTGTAGCCTCTGTGACGCCTCTCTGTTTCCTTCCCGAAGCAGTCTGCTTTTTTTTCCCCCACCATCCCTGCCTGATGCACACACATATACACACACACACACACACATACACACATACACAGAGGCAGTAATTGTACATTTATCAGGGTAGAGTGCTGCTGTGGCGGTTACACTGCTTTTTTGTGTGTGCACATTCTCATATTATGCCTACAGGGGGCTACACGCTGCTCTGTTCAGATTTTGCATAGTGTGAGAGCCGAATGATTGACGGCTGTTTAGAGCAGGAGATGTGTGTCGGCCTCCTTGTGTGTGTGTGTGAGTGTGTGAGTGTGTGTGGAGAGACACATACTCCCCTTGTGTGTTCCCCAGGCTGGTGCTTCACCTGGCCGTTGCCATGGGAACAGCCAGGCAGATTTTGTACCAGCCTCCTTTGGGCATCGAGGGAGCAGGTCAGGTCTCAGAGCGCCCTACAGTCTGGAACACACTACCCATGCACTGCTCGACCAATCCATCACACCATGCTCATCGCAGGCCCTGAATCTGTTTGTGCTAATGAATGATAATGTGAACATGTGGTTATATATTCACTATTTACATTATAGTTTTTTTTTGCTGTGATTTTGTCTTTACATAGAATAATTTAGTAGCGAGTTGCTTGCTTGTATAGGTATAGTGTTAATATGGACTGAAATATGTATAGCAGTGTACATTTACATTTACAGCATTTGGCAGATGCCCTTATTTTTTATTCATGTTCAGAGATCTTGTTACAAAGCAACTTGCCCGAAATCAAAATATAGATCCACCATAGATTAAAAAAAAAATGCCAGAGGCAACAATGGCAAAGAAATAGTCCCTGAGAAAGAAGGAGCGGACTCGGTAGAACCCATTTTCATGAGATCAGAAATCATTAGGACTATATTCTGTTATTATCTAGCAGTACGAGGCTGTGTGGGAACAGTGTTCAGTGACAACATCAGGGTCCTAATGATTACGGCAGAGGGTTTTAGCTACATGTCTACAGCATCCAGGGAAATATTTTTGTTTACTGAAGAACATGCTGATTTTTAAGGTATCCATGAATGCAAGTGAAAAAAGAAATCATCCCCAGGTCCCGTTTGTTTTTGAGCTACTGAACTACGTACAGTGTACCATATGATTGTTCCAAGACACTGTTTTAAAATAATTTATTATGCTGGATTCCCCATCACAAACCGGAGGTGAAGATAATACTCTTAATGTCCTCTTTGTGATATCAGTTAGATAAGTGGATGACTACATTAAAGCCCAGCCTTCCATCCCTCCTGCAGTGTATGTGTGTGTGTGTGTGTGTGTGTGTGTGTGTGTGTGTGTGTGTGTGTGTGTGTATATATATATATATATATGTGTGTGTGTGTGTGTGTGTGTGTGTGCTTTGATCTTTGGAAAATGGGAAAAATTATAAAGAGAACTAGACTTTAAAAATATAAATAAATACAAAATTTCTGCTTATTTGTTCCCATAGCACCATTCACACCTTGGTGCCTTTGTTCACCTCGACCGTCGAGTGTGCTGCCATGCATGTGACGCGCATACACAGCATGATTTTATTCAAACCCTGTAATGTTTGGCTCCGATTGTATTAACACACGCACGTGTCTGCCATGTCTGTGTTCATGTCATGGAGTGGTGTGTTAGACGCCCAGACGGTGGCATGTCAACCTCTTCACAAAGGTTTTCTTGGTCACATGACCCCAAGGGTCGTAATGTTCTACCGATGGTGTCTTTGATTTTAGAAGTTGTGGCCACAAGTTGGCTCTCTGAATCTATACCGTGATCTGTAATAAAATAAAATAATATTATATAGAATATACACTGTATTATATTGTTATAATATATTACAATCAAGAATTACCTACCAATCGAGGAAGACAACAAACTAAAATTACATTTTTATAGTTTATGTTGGAGGTAGGTCAGGTGAACTCCATACTTTGGGTCACCTAAAAGCTCCATTCCATTCCATGATTAGTTCCGCTTTATCCTGTTTAGCATCCCATCTGGGGGCGAAGACAGAGTTCACCTTGAGCAGCAAAAGAGTAATGAAATGTATACTGTACTCTTTACCCAGTGTTGGCTGTGACACTCCAGCCTCCCCGTGACCCGAGTAGGATTAAGTGGTTTAATAAATGAGTGAGTGATTAAGTAGAAAGAAAAATGGAATCCGTTTAAATTTATCTGAAATATATGTGATATATCCAACCCAACATTTTAATCGTTAATTTTAAACATTTTTAATTGCTAATGTTAACACTATTTTATTTTTAATAACTTGGAATTCTGTTGTTTGGAGGGATGTCATAAAAATGTATATTTGCTCATTGCTGCCGCTGCTGCATTTGTTCTGTACTCAAGGAAAATCAGCTGATGGGAAACAATCCAAAAACACCAGCATTATACAGAACACACACACACACACACACACAGAGAGAGAGAGAGAGAGAGAGAGAGAGAGAGAAAGAGAGCGAAGCGCTGAACTGAACACTCAGAGGTCTTGTACAGAGGTCTGAGTACCCTTCACACGTGTATGAGCTGAAAGTTTTTGTGTCCCTCATGTGAGAGCTTTTGCTGTACTGGGAGTTGATTTTGCTGAGGCCCAAATAATGGCGAGATGTTTCTGTCTTTATCTCACCAGTTGCACACTTCTCTCCTTTGTGTTTTGTCAGCTGCCCTGAGAGAAGGGGAGGGTCGGGAGTTCCGAAAAGAGTGGGTTTGTGTGTGTGTATGTGTGTGTGTGTGTGTGTGTGTGTGTGTGTGTGTGTGTGTGTGTGTGTGTGTGTGAATCTGACAGCAAACAGAGAGGGTGGAGCGTGAGGGGCCTGGTTGGACACATGCCTATTCTTCAGCTTCTCTAATACATAGTCAGTGCCTCTGATCACACACTCACACACA
>JAOUQZ010000025.1:3834540-3844609 GCA_028564935.1 Neosilurus hyrtlii | reverse complement strand
GGCCTGGTTGGACACATGCCTATTCTTCAGCTTCTCTAATACATAGTCAGTGCCTCTGATCACACACTCACACACACACACACACACACACACACACACACACACACACACACACACACACACACACACACACCCCACAAACTCATGTACACACATGCAGACATAAAGACGCACCATTTCCTGTCCATACTGCAGTTAGAGGGCAGGGGTGAAGTTGAGAGCAGAGGCAGGAAGGGAGGAAGAGAGAGAGAGAGAGAGAGAGAGAGAGAGAGCCAGTGTGAGACAGAGAGAGAGGGGGGGGGTGATGGAGGGCATCCCGCAGAGAGAGTACACCACCTCACCGACATATGAATCTCCCAGCAGCCAACCACTTACATAAAGCTTCTCTCTCTCTCTCTCTCTCTCTCTCTCTTTCTCTCTCTCTCTTTCTCTCTCACTTTCACTCCCTCAACCCTTCTGTCTCACACTACCTCTCTCTCTATGCAGGAGCCAGACTCACATGGTGGCACATGTGAGTGCATGCTGTTCTCTCTCTCTCTCTCTCTCTCTCTCTCTCTCTCTCTCTCTCTCTCTGTTCCATTATTTTTGTCTCTCTCTATTTTTACACCTGTCTATATGGTCTTTCTTTCTTTCATTCTTTCTTTTTTCTTACTTTCTTTTCCCCTTAGATTTCTTTATTTCTTAACTGATGTCTCTTTCACTGCTTTCTCTCCATCTCTTGCTCACTACTAAGCCCCTTCCCTCTCTCTCTGCCCCAGTATTTTTTTCATTCTCTTTCTCTCTCTCTCTCTCTCTCTCTCCAGTCATTTTCCTCCTCCACTATAAATCATGTTGTACTTCTCACTACATTGGTGCTGTCAACTTCAATTTGCTAACTAGCGCCGGATGCTAACAGTAACAGTTAACATGATGCACATTGCATAGCGGAAGCATTGCCCAGTTGCTGCACAGCTGACTTCCATTAGTAACGTAATCCCACCCAGAGCCATCCCTGTATGTACACACGCTATTGATGTTGACATGTGCTTACGTTTGATATTTCATAACTGCTACAATTACTATTGCATTTCTTCTAACTTCATTTTTGCACAATCCTGATTAGTTGGGACTGAATTTTGTCCAAGATTTATCAGTTCTGTGTTAAAGCAGTGGATATTAAGCATTAAAAGGTCTTTATTTCTTTTTTTTTTGTTTGTCTTATCTAGCATATGTGGTGAGATGATATCTTACTATCTCTTTTTTGTAGCTGCTGACATTAAGTTCATGTCCTTGATGTTTGTTTAGAAAAGAATGAAGGTAGATATCTATTTTAATAACTTATTTTAATAACTTATGTTATGAGTAATTTCAATGTAATGGAAAACACCTTTTGTCCATTATATAATTTTTTTTATCCATTTAACTGCATTTTCCTGTTTTTATTTTTGTTTGTCTATTGAATGTTCTTCCTCCTGCAACCTGAAACCAGAGACACCCTGAAATTAATCACATAAAAGGCAAAAAAACAGCTATCAAGTGAAAACACTGAATATGTTTCTCTTGATGTCAGTAATTAGTTTTATTATTTAAATCAGACCTTTTTGTCATGCACAAATAAATTTTGAGGGTGCCGATATATTTGGAACAAGTGGTTCCAAAAGTAAGGGAAAACCTTTGTATTTGAGGATGCCAATATTTTTGAAGCCAGTGTTTTGTAGGAAAAAGGTTCTTTGAGGGTGCCAATATTTTTAAGCCAACTGTTAAATATTAATTTAAAAAACCCTTTTTTAACAAACATTAACAAAATGTTGTCTTTGAAACTGAAATCCATTTGGAATGGGTTCTGGAATACATGTTTGTGTTTGATGGGTTTCCTGTCAATCATTTCATTGATACTTCACAATGATGCTTCACGCCATCCCCTGCTAACATGCTAATACCACAGTAGAGGGAAAAAGAGTGGAGTCTCATTATTTGGTCTTGGGTACATTCTGGTGGGCATTTATTAAAATTTTTAAAACCATAAAAACAATCAAAATTCTTCTCAATTTACAAAGTTTGTCATGTAACACTGACAGTCACATCACGTCACCTGTGGCTATAATCAAGGAGGTTGGAAAAGTGTCCACTAAGCATGTCCAGAAGTAATAGATATTCATGAGACTTGGTCTTGGATTCAGGTTTTTTTTGACATGTGAACCAATTTATAAATGAATGTAACATGTAATTGGTTTGACAGACATTTCACCTGTGTTTTATTCATATTGATATCTGGTGTAAAGTCCAACTCTGGCATCCCCGTCACACACCCTAGAAATGCTCTACTGTAGGGGACTGCCCACCAGGGTGAAGTACGGTTGGGACTTCATGTGCCCTTGACCATTACAGTAGCCATGAAGGCCTGGTGGGAACTCAGCGACAGGAAACAGAGCGGCCAACTGAGCTCTGGCAGTGTTGGTGGACACGCCAAAGGTGAGCATCAACAGACTGATGTCTCAGCAGTCCCCTGCAGCCCTCTTCCGAGCAGGTTCGTCATGGATTCCTCCTTGCCATACAGCCTTTTGAAGAGGGCAAAGACGATGGGGTGGGCCCAATGCAAGCTCTCCTCACTTTAAACCTCATGTATGGAAGATTCCCCCATTACCATTTCCATCTCATTATCTTCCCTGAGCTCAAGCCCATGGCAACAGCTCTCCCTGCGATGGGGACAGGACAGGATATGTCTGGAAGTCCCTAGCAGGGACCTGCACATGGGCGGCGCTTTAATGATGGTCACTGTGGTTTTGGAAAGGAACAACGGAACCCCTTGGCAGCAGGAGCGTGACCAGGCAGCCATATTTAGGGATCGCACTGCCTGCCTCCATGGAGGACAGACCTAGAAAAGGTGGTCTAAAATTGCCCATTTCACCTCAGCCTGGACAGGCTGCCGCACCTGTCAGGTCATCCCCCATGTGGACGAACACAAAAGAACCCATCACTCTCAAAGTCCCCCAAACCTCAACCAAGTGACCCCGCAAGAAACTACACCTCAAGGTTACCTGCTGGAATGTTTGCACCTTTATGGATCGCAACCCAACCTCTGGTGTTCAACATGCCTGTCGCCACTCTGCCCTGGTAGCTTCCAAGCTCCAGCGGTATGATCTTGACATCGTTGCTCCAAGTGAGACTCGGCTCCCTGAAGAAGGCTCCCTCACGGAGAAGGCAGCAGGTTACACCTTTTTTTGGAAGGGACTTCCTGCAACCAGCCAGCAAAACCAAGGCATAGGATTTGCTGTGAAGAACTCTCTCCTCCTGAGGCTGCCTGAATCCCCGGTGTGAATATTTCATGACCCTCTGCATTCCTCTCACCAAGAATGTTGCCCTCCACTGCTTCAGTGTCTGTGGCCCCACTCTTGACTCAGAAGAGGAGATCAAGGACTTGTTCTACGAATCCCTGGGCAAAGTGATCCACCATATCTGACCAAAGACCGAATCCTCATCCTTGGGTATTTCAACTCTTGGGTCGGACCTGACTTGGAGACCTAGAATGGAATCATTGGGCCCCACAGGGTGGGAAAGATGAACGCCAATGGATTCTGGCTACTTTTCTTTTGCGCAGAACATGGACTCCTCATCTCCAACACTGTCTTCAAACAGGCGAACAAATACAAGACTTCCTGAAGGCACCCAAGATTGGGACATTGGCATCTGTTGGATTACGCCATTGTCCACCAATCCCACCGAGTTGAAGTCTTGTCGACAAGGGCCATGCACGGAGCTGAAGCTTTGACAGACCATCTCCTGATTCTCTCCAAACTGCAAGTCCCATAAGCATGTCAGTGTGTCAGGCTTGAAGAACACTGCAGTATGTGTGCCGATCTGCGCCGGCATGTTGCAGAATCCTTGACATCACTCCTAGAATCTCCTGGACTTTGCATCATGATGCCCATCTCACGCTTACCTCTTCGTCTCTTGGATTCGCCAAGCAAAGTAATCAAGATTGGTTTGACAATAACTGGCAAAATATGGGAGTTACAGTAACAGAAGAATAAAGCGCACGATGTTGTGCTGTCCAACCCCTCCTCCTCACTTCTCAGGACAAAGTGGAGCACTGTGTGTGCAGAGACTCAACGATGTCTTTGCCAGCTCGAAGACAAGTGGTGGACCTAGGAAGCGGAAGAAGTCCAACGGTATGCTGATTCCAATGACAGCCACAATTTCTATGGCTCAATTAAGTCGATCTATGGACCAACCAATAAATCAATTGCACCCGTCTGCTCTGCCAATGGAAACACTCTCATCAAGGATGGGCAGAGCACTTTGCTGATCTTCTCAACAGGAGGAATCTGTTGGATCCAACTGTTCTAGATGAGCTACCTTCACTTCCTTCAATTCCTGAACTTGAAGAACCTCCCTCCTTTGCTGAAAACCTTGGGGCTATTTAGGCTTTGAAGAATGGAAAGCCCCAGACGGACTCCCTGTGGAGATCTTCACGAAGGGAGGTTATCGCTTCTCTTAGCACCTCCACAGACTCTTCCTCAAAGTCTGGAATAAAGGCAAGATCCCACAGGACTGAAAGGATTCTATAATTGTTCCAATATAAAAGAAGTGGCAATAGGCGGGGGACCTCCCTGCTGGCTGTGGCCAGAAAGATCCTAGTCTGGATCATTCTGTCCCGACTCCTAACAAGCTTAGTGGACCAAGTTCTTCTACTTGTGTCACAATGTGGTTTCAGAGGGGACAGGAGCATGATCGACATGATCTTCATTGAGAGTTCACAGACCTTTCCCAAGCATACAGATGACTTGGCCCCTCCATTGCAGAATGACGGAGGTATTGTGTCAGTACTCCGGCCCATGTCCTTACACACCTCCTTGTTTCCTCATCAGAAACAAACAAATGTAGCTTACCTCCAACTTCAAATACCTGAGTTCGATTCTCTCTGAGTCCTGTCTCCTCGATGATGAGATCCCGCACTGTCTCTACCAAGCGTACGCAACATTTGGCCGCTTACGTTCCAGGGTATTTGAAAACCTATTTGATGGCCATCCGCACAAAGGTCACCATCTATTGTGCCATCTGTCTCTCTATCCTTTTATATGGAGCGGAAACATGGACCCTCTACCACTGCCAGATCAAGACCTTTGAAGCCTTTCATATCCTCCAGAAGATGCTCCATGTGACCTGCGAGGATCGTGTCCCTCATGCTACCATCCTTCGACGAACCAACTCCACAAGCATCAAAGCCTCCACCATCCAAAGACGCCTTCGCTGGATTGGCTACATTATCCGAATGCTCGATCGGGGCATCAGTGTCCAACCTGTCGGCAGGTGTGTCGATCTAGAATTGGACTGTACTCCCAGATGTACTTCCTCTAAGAGAAGAAAGATTCATGTTTATATAACTACTAGTCATATAAACCAAGATATCAAATATATGGATCTTGACAGACATTACGTTCATAGGCCCATCTCATTAAAAAGTGATTTTTTTTTCGTCTCAGAATATAACAAAATTAGCCAAACCACACATTAAACATCCTTTTCACAGTCCAAAATTCTTTTTTTGTAATCAAAAACGAATTTGTAATATTTATTTGTGAAGCCGGTAACTTGACCAGATATGCCAGAAAAAGACTTGTGCCAGAAAATCTGCAATTTTAGTATTAATAAAGTCAAAAAAGAAAGCAGTGGCGCTTTGTAATATACTGAAATTATGTTTACTATTATTTTGACTTACACTTTAAACAATTCCGACATGGGCAAGTGGGTCCAAGTGCAAATAAAGTGCCTGGACAGATTTTGGTGATGGAGATTTGTGTGTTCCTGGGTGGGGAGATGTGCAGGGTCATGGAGTTTATTTAGTTAATAGTTTTATTTAAATTTAAAAAAGCTTAATTCGATTTCACCTCCTTGATCATAATGCATCATTAAGTAAACCAATAAAATATTTTATTATGTTGTGTGTGAATGATTGCATCTTCTTATATTAATTAATTTTGCATTACTACTTCTTTTATGATGGGATGAACTTCCCAGTTTTCTTCCCCAGTCACTCGGGAGAGTCCTTTGTTTTGAGAAACCCATATGAGATTCACGCATGCTCTGTAAATCACTCGCGAGTTGCTTTGGATAAAAACGTCCATCATGTGAATGGAAATGGAAATTTAAGCCTGCAATTTGCTTTCATCTGTTGTACAGCAATGAAAAGTCTTTTCGCTTCAGGATTCCTAGAGAGGCATTTGCTTTGCATGGTCTCAACCGCACATTCAAAATAGATGGAGATCATGGACAAGGGTTAAATCAGAGGGTTGTCCTCTGTATAGAACGTCAGAAAGAGAGATAGACAGAGAGAGAGAGAAAGAGAGAGAGAGCTGGGGGACTGTGTTGAATCCATTTCTATAGCTTTTTTTGCAGGAATTAAAGCAAACTATTTAAACCCTGAACTACCGTCTTAAAGCCCCTGTCACATATGTTGCACAACAGGTATACATCAGGCCCATGACAGTAAATTGGGCAAGTTCCTAGGACTGTGGGTGTATTGTACGAAACTCACTCATGCTACAGAAAGTATCATTGTAAACCCTAGTTCTGCAGTTTTAAACAAAACTTTTTCCCATCTCATAGGTAGTTCGTGATGTGAGGCTCATGTCACATATCTGATGTGCGATGCACTGGTGTGATGTCCTATAGCTGTTACGGTAGATGTTCAAATTTCGTACTTGTTTTAGGTCATCTGATGCACTCAGAATCAAATTAATCTCTTACAGTGGTCCTATAATTGCCTTACGTTAAACTCACAACTTTTTTATGACAGTGCTAGGTTGAGTGAATAGCTGTCATAGGTCAACTGGGTATCACACAGGGATTTTTTTCTTTTTTGTCTTACAGCAATCGTATCACTTTTGTGACCACTTTGTGACACCTAGTACGATTTGAAATCCAGCCCAGGCCTATTCCCCCCAAGGCAGGCATATAGCACATATTTTATATGTGAATGCATCTACATGGCTTTCTCCACCTCATCCAAACCTACACCAGAACCTTCTGTTGTATCTTCTGTAAATTTATAAAAAGTAAAAATTTCAGGTTGCTTGTGAAAAGGGCTTTAAATAAATATTATGGTGTTTTTAAAAAAAATGCCAGCTTGATAGTAGGGGGACGTGTGTGTGTGTGTGTGTGTGTGTGTGTGTGTGTGTGTGTGTGTGTGTGTGTGTGTGTGTGTGTACTTTATTTATATTCAGAGCGAAAATGTTAATTAACCATCAAAACTCCAGTAGACATAAGCATCTGGAATGACATCTGGAACATCTGAAGCTCCTTAAGGATACACTGAAAATCATTTGATTGTGTAAAACAATACATTGACTGTTTGAGTATGATGGTGATACATAGTTTTTCCCTGTATAGCTGCTTGGTTTAAACAGAACTCAGCAAGGAAAACAAAACAAAAGTCTTTTCTTACAGCGTTGTAATTACACAAATACTACAGTTGGATTTGGTTAGAAAACACTAGTACATCCCATTTATGTGCAAATCGTAAAAAGCACAAAGGTAAACCTTCTAATCTGTCAGATTCACAGCTGAAAATTCTGGTCCATGTTCCGAAGCACTGAACACTTTCCCATTAATTAACTTTGCTTATATCATGCTTCTGTTCATTGTGTATTGTACCGAGGGCTGGCAGCGATGCTACCACTCGTGGATGTTTAAATGGATTGTTATGACATGTAGTTGGCAGTGCCTACAGTTTGGCAGCATGCCCCCAGCAGCACGTGACTTGAATCGGCAGTGAATGAATAGGGTTGCCAGGCAGTCTCAGTGCGCCAGTCACTGTAAAGCACAAACACTTATGACAATATGACACACATCAAGCTTCCATGCACATATGCAAATTCCAAAAAAGAAAGAAAAAAAACTCACCCAGTTCTTTAAATCAACAGAACAAGGACTGTTGTTGTAGTGATATCTTTTTATAGTCAGACATTAAATATTCAGCAACACACTGCATGATGCGAGGACTTAATGGGTCTGTTCAAGAAAACAAACATAAGGAGGCAGTTAGGGTACTGAAGGTTAGGTTAATGCAGTATAAACAATGGACTTTGATAGAATTCTAGAACCTGCATCGGCTAACTCTGACAAATGAGCTACCTGCGCCTTAAAATGAAGTCTGTAATTTTATAAAACATTTTTTGTTGAATATGCTTCCTTATTCCTTCCTTCCAATAAACAGCAATGAATTGAAAGACGCAGTGATAAATTCTAATACATTTCTTTGTTATCTCAGTGTACTAGCTGTCTGGTCTGTGAGCATGCTGAAAAAAAAATCAAGTGTTCATACACAATTCTGGTTTTATTAATGCAAACAAACAAACAAACAAACAAAAAATGCTCAGAGCAAGCCACACAGCACTATTCCAGCCAATCAGCAACAAGGTTCTTTGTACTTATGCACAGTACAAGTGTGACCTGTTCTGATTTTCTAAACAGGCAGAGCTTCTGAATATTAAGTTCAGATATTAACAGTCTTTCTCTGGAATCAGTGACTGCCCTTTAAACAATCAAACAAATAAAAACATAGATAAATAAGTAATAAATAAACTAGAAGCACTCAGAGGGCACTAACTTTCCACCAAGGCAGCTCATTTCCCTCCTAATTCTGCTAAATATAATTTTCACAGTTCTCTTCTCAACAAGCCCTTAAAATTTCAACATTCTCTTGCATCAGATCTGGAACGTTTCTTGGATCATGACCAAACTTTAGTTTGGGGTAGATCTTACATAGATGATGTTCTGTCATGCTGTCGAAGCATTGTACTCTTTACTTATGCAGTTGCCCGCAAAATTGCTTAACTTGTCCCTATCTTTATTGAAATGGAAAAGGACTCTTTAAAAAAAACAGATCCTGATCAATAATCGTTAAATACATAAACACAAATACAAATAAATCTAGGTCCACTGGGTTTCTAGTTTGCACACATGCTGAAAAAAAATTGTGTTTGCACAAATTGTGAGCCACACAACACTATTGCAGCCTATCAGAAATAGGGGAGTATGATCATGAAAGTTTCCTTCTGATTGAGATCCAGATCACCACCAAAATGTAACGAAGTGTTACAAATAATCAAAATCTGTTCATAACTTTTTGCATCAAGTTGCTAGCAAACAAAACAATGCAGACAGAAACATAACCTCCTTGGCAGAGGCAATAAAATTGTTAGTGCTCCACATCAAACCAAACTTAGTAATCTTATGTTATTTAAATGCTGACATTTATTTCAGCAGGCTCCACCCTAACCCCCCATGGACTACTGAAAAGTCAGCACTTATGACTTGGACCCTAAAAATGTCCTACAACTATTAGCACATGAGATTCTACATTTAGCCCAGAGCAGGGGCAGATAAGGGAAGATAGAAACTGGACTTTAATTGTCCTGAAACGTTTAGTCTGCCAAAGTTTATGTCTTAGTTTTATTCTAAATATTAATGTTTCTTTACCAAATTTGTTTTGGTGTAAAAATCTCCAGTATTCTTGTTGCTGTTATTTAGCTTGAGTTTACATTTCTTAGTTATGGTTTGCATAAGATATACCACTTTATTCCAAATATGGTGGCAGTAGCATGAGTTCCTTTAAGCACACGTAAAGCTTCATATATTTCAAGCATGCTGGTCTGATGCTAGGTCCACATACAATACTATTTTGAAGATATTTAACTTCCTGAATGGCTGTGCGATGGTTTGTTGAGTGTTGGCTGAAATAAGCTCCATCCTCCCCGTGACCCAGGTAGGATTAAGCGGTTTGGCAAAGGAGTGAGTGAGTGAGTGACTCCTTGTAGAAAGGCTATTTATGCATTGCTCATGGACAAGCAAGTTTAATTACATATATTTTTTACCAACAGAAAAAACAAGTTTCTTTTTTTAAGGCATGAGTATCATGATGGTCTGAAAATCTTAAAAATATCAAAATTATATTTTGAGCCCACAACACAACTAAAATAGAAAACTTTTAATTCATGTGATCTGCTTGATTTTGCATCTCTCTCTCTCTCTCTCTCTCTCTCTCTCTCTCTCTCTCTCTCTCTCTCTCTCTCTCTCTCTCTCTCTCTCT
>JAOUQZ010000025.1:3819337-3834440 GCA_028564935.1 Neosilurus hyrtlii | reverse complement strand
TGTGATCTGCTTTTTTTTGTATCTCTCTCTCTCTCTCTCTCTCTCTCTCTCTCTCTCTCTCTCTGCCCCCCTCTCTCTGTCTGCCCCCCCTCTTTCTCTCTCTCTCTCTCTCTCTCTCACACTGTCTCTCTCCCTCTCTCTCTCTCTCTCGCTCTGCCTCTCTCCATCTCTCTCTGCCTCTCTCCATCTTTCTCTGTCACTCTCTGTCTGCCGCTCTCTTTCTGTCTCTCTCTGCCTCTCTCCATCTCTCTCTCTCTCTCTCTCTGTCTCTCTCTCCATCTCTCTCTCTGCCTCTCTCTGCTGGGAGCTTATTTTTCTGGGCCTCTGTCCCAGTGAACAGTTGAGGCCTATGGGCATTGGCAGCCTGACGGAGAAGTGCAGCTGCTCCCTCCATTTCGACCCTGCGTGCTCTGCCTCTGTCTGGCTCACAATTGCCGTCTGTACTGTACCCTCAGAACCAGATGAATTTTTGTCACCATGATGATCTAGACGAGTCATCAGGTCACAATCTTTCCTAACACAAAACTGGAGCACCTTGTTGCCCTCACCATCACTGTTTACTCCCCTCGAGGAAGTAAACACAATCTAGTGACTCACATAGTGGCGCTGCACAAGACGTGCATTGTGCTGCTGCATTCTCAGACTGTAAAGTGTAATGAGATCACATGACTTGCTGTTGAAGTCACTTACCTATGCCACTTAATCTGAGAATGATTGCTAGCCTGGGTTTTGGTGAATATCCATAAATAAACTGTGGGAACTTGTGCAAATCGAAACCAGTCACTATTATTGATTATTTGATAAACTGTGCCTTTAAGTAAAGATGCACACAAAAGGTTGATGCTAGTGTTTTGTCAGCAGAGAGCATGCGGAGGAAAAATCTGGAGAGATTGCATTATGAGGCGCATTGCACAGAGTTCCAGCTTTGATTTGTGAAAAGACAAGCCAATCTGTTGTGCTCGAGGTTATCGACCAGGAGAGATGCATGCCTGTTGTTCTCCAATCTCAGACTGGGAGTCAATAGCGCTCCAGTGGGAGATGTGCTCAGGTCACGCTGTTGTACAAGAATTCAGAACAGGCAGTGCACATGTCTTGCGTCTTGTGTCTGTTTGTCTTAGACTCCACATCTTGTTTTCTGGCCATGTACCTTTCTCTAACAATTGTCGAAAGATGTAGGGTGTGACACATGTCGAGGAGCAGACAAACATCCTGGTGAGTCAAGAAGAGGAAAATAAAGGAAGAGGAACTCTGTCTGCGTGGGTTTAGTGTGTGAACAGCGAATAAGGCCAGCAAGTTGTAGAGCACGGGCTCCCAGTGTGCCGCTCTATATATATCCCAGTCTCGTGCTTTTCTGGCTGACTGGGCAGCGCTGGGCGGTCAGGCCATTACGCCAGTGCTGCACTGTAGGCAGCTTACATATGTGGTGAATTACAAAGGAGCCATTTTGTACAGTTTATGTGGACAGGGACTGATAAAGCACAGGATGATCTGATATGTTCTGCAGATTGTTAAAATGCTCTGGGTGCTTCGGATCTGCAAGTAAACAACTTAGGTGAAGAAACAAGGACACCAGAGAGACACATGATTTCTATGATTACACAATAATACTGTACATTCTGAACTCGACCTCATTACCCCTCTGCACTGTTCTTACGGATGCTGTATTCACTTACAGTGCATGCATCTCATTGTTGCTGGTGTTACAAGTGGACACATGATTCACAATGACTGAATCTTATTCATCTCTGGCTGTGACACTTGCACTTGCACTACAGTTCAGTTTAAATACAGACGTCACAAATATGTGTGTATGTTTGTATGTGTATGTATATGTGACAGCAACAGTAAAACATAATTATTGGTTGTATGGATAGAGGGATGGATGGATACATTAATGCATAGATTGATAAAGAGGTTGATGGACACATGGATGGGTCAATTGTTAGAGGCATGGATGAATGGGTAGATGGACTGAGGGAAGGATGGAGGGATGGATAGACAAATGACTCAAGCAATGGTGTGTCAAGGTTCGAAATAAGCAAGGTATTGCCTTTATACAAATGACCACGACTCAGTACAGTGTGAAGCGTCACAAGAAGTCGGCTATATAGTTGCCGTGGCAACTGTGACATCAGCGCCTGACATAGTAATGCATAAAAATTCAAATAGCAAGGGAGTGGTTGCTAGGCGACCTGAAATCAGGCGCAGACAGAACAGACTGAGATGGTGTGTGTGTGTGTGTGTGTGTGTGTGTGTGTGTGTGTGTGTTTAATCCCTATTACTAAAGGAACAGGCAGAAATCATATCCAGAGATACAAAGCATACAGTGTAGACAGCCAGCATGAGCATACACAGCAGCACGAGAAACAAAAATACAAGTCGGCCCTGTGTCCCACCGAATCAGGAGTTCTAACTGGAGTTTGAAAGTGGGAATGATAACCAGGTGGGTGGGGCTAATCAGGAAGTAGAGTACTGATTGGTGGTTTCTTAGAAGGACAGGGTTGTGGTTTATAATGTGGTGTAGATATGTGTGTATATCTCTGAAATTTAATAATAAGTGAGTAAATGTGTGTGTGAGAATGAATTAATGAAGAGTGTGGGGACATCAGTGTATGATCAGAAAATTTTGTGTATTAAAAATTATAATTTTGATCAACTCACAGTACCAGTAAACATGATTTTTATTTTATTTTATTTTATAATTTTTTTAAAGCTACCTTCAGATAGTTAAAAACTAATCTAAGCAGTTAGTATGAGGACATCACATACATGAAATAGTTACAGTATGGTACAGTGAAATACAACTAGAGGAAGGAAAATATATAAAGATGTATAAACATTCAATTTCCCAAGAGCATAAACATAAGAAGAACATAAAGAACATAAAAGTATGTTAGATACATATTAGAACTTACACCACTGTCCAGAGGCAGCCCAATCAGATTTGAGAACTGAACAGTGCTGTGGTACTGATGAAATGATATGAGAAACCGTAATAAACAATGTATAACATATGTTACTACATACAAGTGATATACAGCCTATTTTTATTCATTCATTCATTCACTCATTTTCTGAACCGCTTAATCCTAATTAGGGTCATGGGAAGGCTGGCGCCCCTCTCAGCCAACTCTGGGCGAGGGCAGAGTACACCCTGGACAGCTCGCTAGGCCATTGCAGCCTATTATTATTATTATTATTATTATTATCCCATTCTGCACCCAGGATGCATTGGGGCCACATTCAAACCCCCCTCCTGAGACTATTCACACTTGCACTCACACCAAGGAGCAATTTGGAATAGCCACTTTATCTAACATGCACACATAACTAACATTTCTTTGGACTGTGGGAGAAAACCAGCATACCCAGAGGAAACCCTCACAAGCAAGGGGCGAACAAACTCCACACAGAAACGCCCAGGCACAGGGCTCGAACACAGGACCTCATCTACCCTATATATAAATGTATATATGTATAGAGTATATATATGAAGTTCTCCCTCTACACACTTACACAGATTGTATTAAAGTACAGACGCCATGACTCAGAAGGAGGTCATTCATTCTCCCACTGCCCAGAGAGGCGTCGTTCCTCTCGCTCTATCCCCCACACCACCACCTCCTCCCCTCCCTCCTCAGCCCGCCTCTTTTATGACTCCAGCTGGCGGTGTAGTTATGAATGAGTGTCCACTCTCTCTCTCTCTCTGTCTCTCTCTCTCTGTCTCCCTCCCTCACTCCCTTCCTCCCTTCCTCCCTCTCTCATAGGGAGCCATCCTACACACGACTGGTCGTGACACACACTCTGCCTACTAACCAGCAGAGCACGAGTCTGAACAGACGGAACCCACGAGCACACAGGCGGCACCCGTTCCTCTCTGTTACTTTGTTAAAAAAAAAAAAGAAAGGAAAAAAGTACGGGACAGTCTGTACATGGCATGTTTTTTTTGGACAACTTGAAGTGTCCTCGAGTACTCTCGTATTCCGCGGGCTCATGAGCTTGACCAGTCAGCCCTGCCAGACTTGTTTTGCCTTCCGTCTCCTTGTTTAATCCTGAAAATTAAACCACGTGTGAATGAATAGAGGGATTAGTACAGCGAGTTCCGCTCTCAGCTCTACATGCAGAGATGCTTATATCTCCTCTGCGTTCTTATTCAGACTCTATTAATAGGCCTTGAGTTATTTATGTCCAGCCTTACAACAGTGGTTCTATATGCAGAAAGAGAGCATGACTAACCTTTTAGCTCATTTCTGCGTGTTTATTTCCGCAACGTCAGCCTCAGAAATGCTGAAAAAGGAGAAATACATCGCTGGCTTGGTGGTGTGTATGAAGATAGAACCTTGAGTTCCAGGCTTTATTCAAGTCATTTTAAAGTTTTCAGATTCAAGTAGAGCTGAATATTGATATCCGTTTCACTTTTCTTCCCTTTCTTAATATTGTCCTAAAATATTTTACATGAAAAAATAGAGTGAGTAGTGTGTGTGTATCTGTGTGTCTAAATGTTATACAAAGGCAGCCTATATAAAAAATAATTTAACACATAAAAATAAAACTATACCATGTGAATCATTTCTAAAAGAATTCCTTGCAGTAATTTAAGAGCACTTAGAGACTCTGAGAAAGTGTGTAATGGTCTCTTTTATCTTGCAGTAAACTTTCAAACAAAACCTTTGAACCAGCGCCGCTACGGGTGTGAATTTTGGAGAGAACAGTGTGCACCCGAGCCCTTTCTTTTCATCTCCGGCTCCTCCCTCTGCTTTAGAGCAAGTGCGGTTACAGGATCATAACTTTTTTTTTGTCCTAAGATCATACAGTGTGTATAATAATGCTGAGTCTCTAATCAGTGTAAAAGGATGGGCTTTTCTTCACATGTGATATTAGACTACACCCTGTGTATCTTGAGTACGCTGAAACAGTTCCAGTGCCTCCTGATTATTATTTTTTCAAGTGAGGACACTTATGTAATATATTTGTGTTCTGGCAGCTTGAGGAAAATGGGCACCCCAGGCCCTGTACTATAAAAACAAAACTAAACACCACTAGTGGACTGCCATTTGGGACAACAATACATCTCTGTTTACCCTCCATTCATGTGCTAATCAATCCAGATTGCCCCGTCTCTTATATAAACTTGTTTTTGTTATATATTTTACTATCCCCACCAACACAAGGTGCTGAGATCTGGATATGGTAATGTTGTGTGTCCGTCCATCACGCATTTTTTGCTACGTGATTACTGATCAACAGGTTGCCACAGGACCTTCATATTTAGAACAAAAGTTCACCTCTACTCCCTCTTGCATGTGTTCTGAGGACCATGACCTTCACCTTATGTAGAGGTCACTTTGTCAAAATTCACCAAACTTAGTGTGATTACTGATCAACAATTTGACACTGTCTTGGTGGGGGATATGGATCCCTTGTTTTTAAATAGTCATGGCCAATTACCACTGACCAGACAGCTCATTCCTGTCACATGATGGCTATCAAGCAGTGCTTCCTCTCCCCTATCACCTGACAGCTACCACATGCTCCCTGCAAGTATGAATGAGCTCACCATCACCCATTCATTTGGTGATGTGTTAGTGTGATTGAGAGCGGATGCGGAGAGCACATGCCACCCCTCCCTCCCTGAGAATACGGCCAATTTTTCTCTCTCAGGCCCCCCACCACTGGTCGCTGTGGCAACATTAAGATTCAAACCAGGTGTACCACTTGGGAACCACTTTTACATTTATGGTGACTTACAGTTTCTCATTTATACAACTGAGCAGTTAGGGGTTAAGGCCTCAACAGTGGCAACGACCCAAAGTTATCTTCAGCTAACATCCCCCAAAATCATTGATTCTACCTTTAAAATGTTAAAAAAGCTGTTTATACATTGAGAGAATCTCCACCATGTGTAGCTCCATTCTACCCATTGACTGGACATGATCAGGGAAATGGTGCAGGGAAAGGTTTATTCTCTTGGATCTGTGTGAAACCCGTTTTTTTAATGGTCACTGACATGCCTGAGGAAAAAGTCAAATGCTAGAGCAGAGAGTCCTCTTACATCTGACTGAAAAAAATTCCTCCCCAAGGAACTGCACTGTCAGTTATGCCACGCTGCCATGCGAACAACAGTTATTAGTCCCTGATTTGATGTGGTGCTTAATAGGGCCTTTACGTAGCATCAGGTGAGCACAGAAGGTACAGGGATACTTAACCTGTTATACATCACCAAGGGCTTCAGACTAGTATAACAATCGCTGTGTCATTTCCCCCCACCCCTAACACCCACCAAACCCCAACCCTCTCCATCTCATCAGCATGGGGTTATGTAACATGACCCCAGCTGGAAATATCTCCATGGCTATAACACTTGCACATACACACGTGCACACTTTCCCCTCATGGTCACGACTTCGCATTCTCCTCTAGCCCCTGGTCCAAACAGCAACAAATTGCACAAAGTGTTTCTTGGCACAGAGAGCGAGCTGTGATTCATCTCGCACTGAACACTCATGCTGCTCAGAGGCTGAGCCGCTTTCCATCCCGCTGCGTGCTTTCCAGTTATCCGTCAAAAAAAGGGGAGGGGGGGTGAAAGAAGGAAAGGTTGCAGTGCTTTGACTTTGACTGGAAGTGTCACATGGTGAACTGGGTGGAAGATTCCTCTGATTTGGTATCAGACACAATCCCAGAATCCTTATTCACCTGCTGCAGGTATTACCTTCAATTCTATTCTAGCAGTTCAGCCAAAAATTAAATGTCTACAGTTAGCCCTTATCATAAATGTCCTGTATTACCCAGTACTTCATTTGCCCCACTTATTTTTCTTTGCTCCTGTTTCGGAAGTTTCGGTGTTTACTTCCAGCGCTGTCGAAGTCGGCCGCCGTCGCGACTG
Source organism: Neosilurus hyrtlii (assembly GCA_028564935.1). Lineage (NCBI taxonomy): Eukaryota > Metazoa > Chordata > Actinopteri > Siluriformes > Plotosidae > Neosilurus > Neosilurus hyrtlii. The sequence continues at coordinate 3,827,557 of JAOUQZ010000025.1, read as the reverse complement.
CTCCGACCTAAGCATTTCACTACATATTGTACTGTGTATAATTTGTATGTGACAAATAAAATTTGAATTTGAATTTGGAAGGAATTCCCTTCAATCCTGCCCTCTCCTGCAGTGATTACTATGGGCCCAAGCACCAGTGGTGCTTTAAACCTATTGTTTTAGATCTGGTTTTTATTATTATCTCTGTGTGTGTTGTTTTAGTGAATTTAGTTAATTGTATTTCTTAAAACTAAAAAATATCATTCATTTCAGTAAACCTAATCAAAGCAAAGGTTTTACTCAAGATGAATGAATGCGTGCCACAATCATGTCGTGCAGCGCTGCGCAAAGAAACCTGTGCCAATTTTTTTTACATCTCAAATAACAGCCCTCTCTCTCTCTTTCTCTCTCTCTCTCTTTCTCTCTCTAGTTATTTTTCCTCTCCAGTAAAATATTGGATTACCTAGAACTATAACTGTGTGTCCAAAATGTTTATTATTTGTTTATTTATTTAAATAGCATTATTGTTTATCTACAATTCATATTAATGTATATTATTTTGGGCCAAACTATTCACTCATTCACTTAAGTGGCCCACAGGCTTATTAAGATTTTCCATCACAGATGGGAAGGTCTTCCTTGGATTTACCGATATGCTCTTTTTCCTCTGTCCTCTTCCAATCTGGTGGTTTCAGCAGGATATGTCAAAAAAATAAGCCACTTTTCAGCATGAAACTTTCACAGCGTCTCAATACACTCAAAATACAGATTCCTGACTTCATCCAAAATTAATAAAGTGTTGTTTTTGGTCATTGTATTCAGCAATGTATTTGTATAGTGTAGCGAGTACAGGCAGACACCCAACACGCATGAGCAAGAGCACTCATACATTCCTCCATTCAGGTAGGTTAATATACTTTCATGAGTTTGCAGTGGCGGAACTGTCAAGATGACAAACCTCATTCTTTTTGTTGTTGTTGCAAACATAATTCTTTTTTGAGTTGCCATATGGTTTTATATTATGGTTATGTCTGTTTATGTTTATTCTATGCCTTATATTTTCTCTTGCCTCATAGGTCTCTTTGTAAAAGTCTTCTTTCTATTTTGTTTATCATGCATTTATGTACAGCACTTGGACGTAACTTCTGTTTTTTTTTTTTTAATGCGCTATATGAATAAAATTTTACTTGACTTGAAAATTATGAATATCACACCGAATTTTGTGAAAAAACACAATTAAACCTGTTTAACTTTCAATGCAGTAACACTTTCAATGAATAAACGCAGCTATGGCCTAAAGGTTTGGGACCGAATGGTTGATGGTTCTATTCCCAGACCAGCAGGAAAAATATATGGTGGCGGGTGGCTGAAGTGCCCTTGATCAAGACACCAAACCCACAACTGCTCTACGGGCACCACAATGTGGCTGCACACTGTGTGTGCTCACTTTTTACATGAGTGTACTCACTTTGGATGGGTTAAATGTAGACCTAAGTTTCTCTTGCGGGACAAGAAAATAAAAGAAAAGGATTGAGTAGAAATTGGCGCTAGCCGATAGTTTCAGCTTTTCCTCTCAATGTGTACAATCCCTGTGCCCGAAATGGCTCTCTACTCACTATGTGGTGCTCTATATAGTGAGTTCTTCATTTATAGTGATGTAAGAATGTATAGTAAAAACTATAGAGTGAACTCAATGTATCCCATAATGCATTGTTAATAGTGTATGTCTTTCAATCATTGTGTTTGGGCTGTTGGAAAAAAATGCCTGAGGGACAGGAGGAGAAAGATCACCACTGAACTGTTAACTTGTCTTATAAATATAAGTAATTTTGCATTTTACTTAAAAAAAAAATTAAAAAGCATTAAGCCAAAGTATACAGCACATTATAAATGAAAAGTCAATTACAATTAAAAATAGTTATTTAGGAGACAATCAAAAAATTATTATAAGCCAAAATGGAGCAACACATACAATTTCTTAATAAATGTCTTAACTAAATATATTAAAGTTGCAATGCAGTGAAAGAAATTGATCCAAAGCCTCAATTTTAATTTAATAAAAAGCAGTAGCAAACCACCAGCTCACAACAGCAGGAAGTGTCTTTGCACATATGGGTGGTCTTCAAATTGTCTACTAAGTTAATTTGTCTCTAGTTCCATGTCTGCCTCCACATTAACATGTTTTAGTGGGAGCTCCAGACTGAAGCAACATAACAGGTGTCCTGTCCAGTGTCTGACCACCACAGGAAACCCAAAACGGAGCTTTACTCACTGCTTCTAGTTTCTGATGCAGAGATAAAATGCTCATCTGGAAGGACATGACTTTTGTTCATCTCTCACAATGAGGTTGACAGCGTTTGAGAGCCAAGAATTTGGTTCCCTGTACTGTAAAAAGTGTTTAAAGAGTCACGATTTAAAAATGACCCTCGAAATGATTTTAAATGATTTTAAAAAGTTCTATTTTGTTTTGAGTTCTGTGGAGGGATTTACGGTACAGCTGTCAGTCAGAGGCTCGCCATTTAACTTCTACAAGTGCTGTTGACTCGAATGTTACATGGTCAGAACCAGCACAGATTTTCCTCTGTTTTAATGTAAATTTTATTGGTGAAGAGTGAAAATTATGGGAGTAGGAGCGAGTTAAATCTCTTCTCTGCCACTGTACTGATAACATCACCCACTCTTGCCCGGAAGATTCCACACCATAGACACCCATTATAAATAAACAAACTAACTCAGAAATCCTTATGACACTTGATCTGAGATTAAGGGTGTATTCCCATGTAAGCGATATAGCCGCGAAATAGAGCAACTTTTTTTTGTGGTTGTTTTCGGTTTCGGCAGCCGAAAAAATGTGTGGTCTCATCGAAAACATTCCATATATATTATCATTGAGGATCCGTGACCCTGCACTGGCTGTGTGTCATGCACTGTAATGAACCTGCCCTTAAAATGTTAATAAAACAAGTGCTCTCTTTCTTAATGACGTTTTACGCTTTTGTTCCCTGTATATTTTACATGAAACCTCCATTTGATTGTCTCAGGTCCAGTGGGTTTGGTTGAATTAGTTGTGTATTCCAGCATGAGCTGCTCAGCTTTGGTTTATGGGACAGCCACTTTTTCAGCCTGCACTGTTGATCTGAAGCGGATGTGAGATAGAGGAGCGCAGCTTGCTTCGAAAGTAGTTCACTCGTATTCAGGTCACTCTGAATTCACACCAAATTTTGTGCAGGTCCAAAACTTTTTCCAAGATCGCAAAAACGTACTATTTACATCAGCCTCAGTGTGTACATTTTTCAAGTTCAACCAAGTTTCTATTTGAAATGTGGCTTCTTGGTGAGGTGTCAAAGTGAGATGAGTTTCATGATCATCAACCTCTCCCCATTCATTTTAATGGGATTTTTTTGGGTGGTTTTAGGCTAATTATGTTGCCAGGGTAACGTGAAATGGCAATAAAAGTAATAGCACACTTCCGAGGCACATGTTTTGATAAATACATTGCATAGGACACTGGTGGCTTAGTGGTTAAGGCGATGGGTCAGCAGTTCAATCCCCACTATCACCACTGTTGAGCCCTTGAGCAAGGCCCTTAACCGACAATTGCTCAGATGTATGGCAACTGTAATTATCAGTTGATCAGATTATAGTAGTTGAAAATGATAATTGTAAGTCGCTCTGGATAAGAGCATATACCAAATGCTGTAAATGTAAATGTACATTGAGTGGGTGCACTTTGCCTTTCGGGCCGCATTAAGTGCGAAAGAAGAAGAAAAATAAGGAGAACCATTTTTCTTGGTAAATAGTAATATGTGTCTGTTCTTAAGCAGCCACATAATAATAATCTATAGATTATGTCCTGAATCTATATGAAATGAAAACAAACTATTAATGACCACAAACAAGTGTCATGTTGTTGAGAGTCAGCAAATTGAGTCATAGATGCCGGTCAGCTGACAGGTTAGCTGTGCGTAGAGTGGATGAATCAGACTACAAACACTACTACCAGTATTTACATCTAAATCTCTACATGCAAATACGACATTACAACCATATCATTAACACCATTTAAAATCCATCAAGGTGTTGACATACTTATCTTAAATCTTAAATGGACCTGTGACAGGTGTGAAATAGGAACTCAGCGTGTTTCAGCATCATCACAACGAGCTCACTGGTCATTAATTTAAAGTGCAACTGGTCTGGAGTTAATAAACAGGATCGCAGAGCTTTTTTAACTGTAATCCCTTATCTGCACATCCTCACCCACTCTTACTGAGTCATCTTGCGTGTGTGTGTGTGTGTGTGTGTGTGTGTTCGGGGGTTAGTGGGGGGAGTTCTGGAGCACAGAGTGACTCAGCTGTTATGTGAGTGCTGGGTGGGCTGCACAACCACCGCTTTTCGGTCTCAACACGTAGAAGAATATTGTCAGCTGGAGGGGGTGGAGTCAAATACATCACGGACTAACCATGATTCAGCCTTCTGATCCAGTGTGGCAGTGGTGGGCATGGCCTATCATGAGTCATGCTGTTATGGAGTAAAAAAGCTTAGCAACTCGTATAACAACCTAACTATTGACTTACAGTTTGAACACTGTTGTTGTTTAGCAGGTTGTCAAGGTTACTCAGCTGGGGGGGGTGGAAGGGGGTGTTTACTAGGTTTTGTTCATATCTGTGCCTTGAAAGCACTGAGAAAGTCTTACATCGGAGAGAAGATATAAACCTGGAGCAGAGAAGAGTGTTGAAATCACATGTATGAGGAATTTAGGAGGGTAAACAGGGTGTAAGTTGTAAATGGAGTATGATGTAATGAGTGGAAGTGTGAAGAGTGGAATACAGTAGATAGCATATGGTGTAATTGTTGGAAGAGAGTGCAGTGCATTAAACAGTGTATAGTGTAGTTCATAGCAGGGAGGTGAGTAATCCACTCTGGAGATCATAGATTAGAAAATAATGTAGCATGAAGTGTTCAGTGAAACAGAGCAGGGAATGTATGTTGCTCTAAAAATGCTTGATTTGTATGAATTTCCACACATTCTCATTTAAATCAACAAACTTTCCAGATCTGTCATTTTCTCTTTCAAATTTATCTTGATGACATTTGACAGAAAGACACACTGAAACTTACTGAGATACTCTTATGATGTGGCAGTGAGTTAAACAGACACTGAAACAAGTCCCAAGTTCCAAGCAATCTGATGCTGGTCATAACAAAGGCAAAATCATACAAAGTTATATATGTGCAGAAATAAGCTTTATTCTTAAGTCTACACAATTTCAATCAAACAGAATCATCAATTATTTTTTTCACAAAGGAACAAACACTAATATCTTCTGTAATGAAGCATCTTGGTTTTATTTACATGTAGCAAGGAAACTTGCATGTAGTAAACGTAATGAATACTCAAATTACCACATTCTATAATGATATATTATTTAGAAGCTTTTATAATTTTTTACAATTCCACTATACACCTACACTGATAACCTTTTACTTTATAACATCATAGTTTGTCTATGTTTCCGTATTTATGTATTTACATGTATAAACAGAAATGATGCTTGTTACGAATAATACCTTCTAAAACTGTTAAAAACTACAGTAACTTAATAATAATGTACAGTATTAATTATTATGATAAAGGCAAATTTCACACATGGCACAGTATTGGCACAGATTCAAAACAAGTTGACAGATCTGTGAATCCATAACACATCTAATAAGTACGATTAATGAAATTGTTTTTAAACAAGTTGAATCACTACTTAACATATCTGTGAATCCTTAATAAGTCTAATCATAAGATTAATGAAATTCCAAATTTCATTAACTACCAAGAGTAGGCTGCTGAAACATTATTTTTCAATTCTTGCAGCAATTTATTGAGATGTACTTATATGGTCAGCATTGTACCTGGTGTGAAAAAGCTAGGAAAAATGAATCTGACATTTTTGTACGGAGCCCGTAAGGGAACACAGAAGAAAAATTATATATATATTGATTTCTTGTGTGCACGAGAAAGTATAAGCTATGTATATAAATGAAAATATGTGACTTATTTGATCTATATTATAACCTTGGACTCGCCTATAAAGAGTGCAGTTATGTTATCAGGTGATCAGGTGACTGATCAAGGCTCGTGTGTCCCCTGCGCCGAAACAGTCTACAAGACTGCAAAACCCACTTTAAGTGTCGTTCAGAGGTAACACACTGGTGACGGCGGACAAGCAAAGCTGCATTGTCTTTATTGGTGAGTTAAAATACAGCTCAATTAAGTCACGTATTTCCATTTATATAAATATCTTACACTTTCTAGTGTGCACCAGATACTTTCTTGCGAGCTCAAGAAACCTATATATATATATATATAAATCGATATATTTTTTTTCTTTTTTTTTCTTGTGTCCCCTTATGGGCTCCATATTTTTGGACAGCCTCTGACAGGCGGGTTTATTATTATGCTGGTGGGTCAGCGGGTTGTATAGTCAATTTGTGGGCCGGACCCGCCAGATGTGGGTCACTTGGGAGGTGTGTGATGCTACTTACATGTCCTTTAGTCAGCAAAGAGAGACCAATTTTGTCAAACTAGCAAAGTCTCACACTTCATAAAACTGTATACATTGTGAATATTACAGGTAAACGGCTCATAGAATAACGTCATCTTTCATTTCCCACTTCCTACTTGGAGGCCGCTTATGTCCTAATGCTGTTATTGGCTAGCGTGCACGTGGGGTTGGGGGGTTCCAAACTAATTTTAGATTGTACATAACCGTTAGGAAATGATAATTTCATACAGTGTGTTGTACACTATAAAACTAGTTTTGAATTGAGCTCCTGAACCACATGCATGCTAACCACTAACAGCGCGCTACATTAGGACATAAGCGGCCTCCAAGTAGGAAGTGGGAAATGAAAGATGACATTATTCTATGAGCTGCTTACTTGGGTCATGCGAGTTCCGACTGTTTTGTGCTGGAGGGTCACATATGTGACATCCATAGAAGGCTCATCTCACTCCTCTGGAATTTTTCTACAAAAGGAATAAACATATAAGGTGTTGTTTTGTTGTTGTTTTTTTGTATGTCAGCAGTGCAGTGCATTTGGAGCGGCACTGAAAGTTTTAAACACACAGAGGTGTGTTCAGTACCAGGTTAGCTGACCTTGTTAGTGGTGAGTTTGGTGGTGTGCTGAGTGGCAGCTTCAGTGGTATGTTAAGTGGCATGTTCAGCAGTGGGTTCGGTGTTTAAATCACACATTATGTGGTGAGTTCAGTAGGGAGTTCATTGCCATGTTCAGACAAAAGTTCGGTGTTGGAATCAGTGGCATATTCAGTGGTGAGTTAATTATGCATCCAGTGGTATGTTCAGTGGCAGACTCAGTGGTGAATTCAGTGGTGAGTTAAGCAGTGAGTTCAATGGTGTGTTCAGTGTCAGATTCGGTAGTGAGTCCGGCAGTGGGTTCAATGGTATATTCAGTGGCAGATTCAATAATGTGTTCAGTAGTGACTTCGATGGTGTGTTCAGTGTCAGATTCACTAGTGAGTCCAGTAGTGAGTTTAATGGGTGTGTTCAGTGTCAGATTTAGTACTTTGTTCAGTATTGAGTTCAATGGTATGTTCATTGTCAGATTCAATACTGAGTTTAGTGGTAAGTTCAATGGTGTTTTCAATGTTAGACTCAGTACTCTGTTCAGTGTCAGATTAAGCACTGAGTTCAGTAGTCAGTTGAACTGACACTAAACACCCCATTGAACATAACATTGTTGAGGTCAATGGTGTGTTCAGTGTCAGATCCAGTACTGTGTTTAGTGCTGAGTTCAGTGGTGTGTTCACTATTGAGTTCAGTAGTGAGTTCAGTGGTGTGTTCAGTGTCAGATTCAGTGGTGTGTTCAGTGTCAGATTCAGTACTAAGTTCAGTGGTGGATTCAGTGGTGAATTCAGTAGTGAGTTCAATTATATGTTCAGTGTCAGATTCAGTAATGGGTTCAGTAGTAAGTTCAATGGTGTGTCCAGTGGCAGATTCAATAGTGAGTTTGTTGGCGAGTTCAGTTCTGTCGTCAGAGCAGCTGACTGGTGTGTTTTGGAGGTCAGCGATCTGTTCTTGTACTACAAACACCCACTGATCACACCATTGTTGAGTGTTTCTAGTAATTAGGAATATACTGTGCTGAGCTGTGTGTGTGTGTGTGTGTGTGTGTGTGTGTGTGTGTGTGTGTGTGTGTGTGTGTGTGTGTGTGTGTCTGTGTGTG
>JAOUQZ010000025.1:3799992-3813417 GCA_028564935.1 Neosilurus hyrtlii | reverse complement strand
TCTCTCTCTCTCTCTCTCTCTCTCTCTCTCTCTCTCTCTCTCTCTCTCTCTCTCTCTGTCTCTCTGTCTCTCTGTCTCTCTCTCTCTGAAACATATTTTCCAGCCTGCATTGGACTTCTCTAGGTCAGGAAGACTGTGTGGTGTTTATAGCTAGGCAGTGTGTTATGGGTGGAGAAACTACTGGGCTGTAGGCATGATAATAAAAACACAAACAAATTTTCGGCTTGAGGTTTAAAGGCCCAGACTTTAAAGCCACAGATGACCTTGAGATAGCTCTGGCTCTCCCCGGCAAGAGAGCTGGAGAGCAGCTATTCTGAACTGTTATAAGGGTAATATTTCCTTACTTAAATGCATGTTCTATACTTAGCTATATAGCTAATGTTTTTAATGTAGATAATATTACATAGCATGCAGTAAAGGATTCGGATGCACATTTCTGCCAAGTTTTTTGCAAGCCACTGGCTTCCCCCATCATTTATTGGTAGTTGCTGGAAATAGCTTAGCTGAAGTTGTGTTTCATAAGAGTGTGTGTGTGTGTGTGTGTGTGTCCATACTTGAAACATTAATGTAGCTAATATTGTAGGACTAAGTACAGCTCATATTTTTATTTATTTGCTGTTTATTTACATGAATGCATGAATGGTCTGTTCTTAGGTAGGTATCTGGTTATTTGGCTGTACCACAACTTTTCTGAAAGACGGGGCTTATTTCCAAAAGATATATTACATTGCAAATACATTTATTATCTTCTAGACTGTACATAAACAACTGAAAACGTTATGCAGATGATAGTGGACTGGCTTTTTCCTTAATGTTTTTTTAATCCGAGTAGCTGTAAGGAAACCAAGCCACTGCATCAGACAGCACATTTACAAATGTAGAAATGAATGCTGAGTGTTCACAGCGTGCTGCGTGGTGATCTGAGTGATGCCTGCTGTGCCACATGACCCATCTGTACATCTGTGAATGATGTGTGTGATCCCTCTTCATAAACCTCTCCTGACTTGCCTCAGAAAACATTTTTATCCCGATAAGTGTGAACTGCTCAGAGGGGCCTAGAGTTTCCCGAGAGTTCACATTACATTTTTGGGTATGACATCCAGACGGGATTCGTTTCCCCTTTTTGTGTTAAGGTCGCTCCATGCAAATCCTGACTTGGACGATACTGAAGTGCAGCTGGAACTGCAGCTTTAAATATTTACTGGACTTCCTGCTTTTATCAGTCTTAATATTTCTGTCTATTAAAATATATAAAGTGATTACAGACACTCGTATTGTGTGCTACTAAAACAAGTTTAGACCTTCTCTGATAATAGTCAGAGATAAACGTTCATAAACGTAACAGCAAAATAATAAATACATTACAGCTGTAATATCAGTCAAACAACACTCTCACTCACTAATTTCCCAAACTGCTTAATCCTACTTAGGTCATGGGGCGGCCGGCGCTTGTCTCAGGCTACACTGGACGAAGGCAGGGTACACCCTGCAGAACCTGTGAGACCAACCGAGGGCAACACACACAGACAACCATACACATTCACACCTAGGGTCAATTTGGAACAGCTAATTAACCTAATGTGCATGTCTTTGGAATGTGGGAGGAACCCAGAGGAAGCACACGAAGAACATGCAAACGCCACACAGAAATGCTCGAGCCCAGAACTAACCCAGAACTACCTACCTAACCACTATGCCACTGTGCTGCCCAGTGAAACAACAAAATAATAAAAAAATTACAGTAACAACAACAAATAATAAATAAATAAATAATAAGGACATGTCAGATTTTCTATAATATTAAATGTCAAAAAAAGTAATTTACTCACACATTACTGAGTATCAGAGTCAATCAGTGCTGCTGGTTTATTACATTTACTGTGTAACGTTTCACCAGGTTCTTTCTTCCTTCCTTCCTTCCTTTTTTCTTTCTCTTTTCTTCCTTTCTTTGATTCTTCCTTCCTTTTTACTTTCTTTGTTTCTTGCTTTCTTTGATTCTTTCTTTCTTCCTTTCTCTCTTTCTTTCTTTTATTTCTTCCTTCCTTCCTTTCTTTCATTCTTTCTTTTTTTCTATTAAATTTAGACATTTTAAATCTAATTTGAACAATTACTTCTTTTTCTTTTGTTCTTTTAAATTATTATTTAAAAATATATAAAAAATATTTTTCTTTTTTTCTTTCCTTCCTTTATATACATTATATACATATTCTTTTCTGTGTGTTTAGTAAAAAAAATCTCTTTTCTTGCTCCTTTTCTTGAACTCCACTTCAACTGTTTGTTTGTTTGTTTATTTATTTATTTGATCCCATTTTATATTCTTCTTGTTTTATTTTATGAAATTATGACAGAATTTTGCCCTCACTCATTTTTACACTGCTCTCGTCCTAGAGTGTGATACACTCGTACTTTTCTTTTTATTTTCTTGTCCTGTTCAATAAGAGCTTTGCAGTCCATCTATAAACACAAACTCACCCAAAAGTCTTGTAAGGACAGAAGACAGTCTTTTCTTTGTTTGTGTAATCTCCATAATCTTCATCCAATCCCATCGTATTGTGCAGGATTAAACACGTTCGGCATCCCAGCAGCTTAATGAAACGTTTTAAGGAGCATAAGCTCAATTATGTGAAGGGGATCTGTTTCAGGTCGAAGGTCGTCTCGGGGGTACATGCAACCACAGATGGAGACCACCAGGCTTCCTTCCAAATCTCACTCTGCCCTCGCCTCTCTGAGGACGAAATTATTTAACAAGCTCCATCTTGCTTTAGGAAACACTACGGGAATAAAGTGACAGTCGTCCCTGCAGGGCGCAAACGAATTCACACACACACACACACACACACACACACACACACAAAACAACACAGATAAGTGATGGGAAAGCAGAACACACTATTAACTGCCTTTCAAAGCTGATGTACTGATATACATATATATCTGATGAGTGTTACGAGAAGTGTTTTGTAACTGTATTGTCTTCTCTCTCACACATATATACACACACACACGGTTTTTGGTCCTATGATGGAATGAGACCCCATCACATGCATTAACTACTGAGAAAAGGTATTCAGCACTGCAGTGTGACTTTCCATTTTGATGACACATGAGTAAATAAATAGTGTTGAGTGTGTGTGCAGGCAGGAGACAGCTGGCCTGCTGTACACACACACACACACACACACACACACACAGTCACAGTGCTTCCACTAAGAGTGCAGAAAAAACACTACTGGTAAAAATGTCTGACGCTTGATCCTCTGACCTTTCCGAGTAAACAGGCAGCATGTTTGTACAAATCCCCTTTTTTCTATGAGCTCCTTCCCTTTCCAGCTAATTGAATGAAGTGGACCCAGGGACACTTCCACCAGCAAATGCTTCTTTTTTTACACACAGCCATGGGAACAGCTTTGCTCATGAATTTATATGGTGGGGTCACAGAGCTCCCAGTATACACTTGATTCAGGATTGGTGTGTATACAAGCAGCCGGGCTTGTTCAACCCCCCAAAAAATAAATAAATAACCAAATAGAAATAAAAAAAATAAAAACCCCAGCCACCACCTCCCTCATCTCAGCTCCCCGGGATCATTACAAACACTTCCATGTACTCCGTTTCTAGGGAAAACTCACTGACAAGGGCAAGAAGATGATGAAAAGGGGAACACTTAATATATATATTTTTTCTTTTTTCCTTCTCTGCAGACACAATGGAGCATTCAGCACCATGCACTCGTTGCTAATTTCCCTGTAGGCGATGCACTCCGTTTCAAGCTCACTGCTGCTGCCGGCTTTAGCAATTTTTTTTCTTCCAGTCTCCTTTTTTTGTTCCTTTCTTTAAAAACAAAAAAAAACGCTGATATGTGTAAGAGCCTGTGCTTATTCCTCTTCTCTCCCTGCAAGCATTATGGGATTAATTAAACTGCAGGTCCTGCGAAAGCCCAGCCAGTTCCTCTATACTTCAAATGAGCTTAATCACCATGCGGTCTGTAATCACCTCCTCGTTTAAAGAATTCCCCCAAACACACTGTTCAGAAGACTTCAATTTCCTGAACATTTTTACCCCTCAACGAGAGCACAAGTGCTACAGCCCAAGAGACGCCACAAGACAAGACGGATGGCTTATTGTCATGCAGAAGACTTGTTTGTCATGTTAGCTCAGATATACTGTACAGTGACACCATGCATAAAGACATTACACCAGTGATTTGTACCATGCATAAAGACATTTCAGTGTTCAGGCCAAGATAACGATAATGCCCTCGTCTCGTCTTGCTTTTTCTTGCATTCTTGTCATTCTGAATTTGGTCTTTTGTTAGCCTTGGGATCGAGAACTAGTGCAGGAAAACAAGGCTGTGCAGGATTCAGTAAGTACTGCACTGTAAGAACGTCACAACTCCAATCAGTGCCAATTATTAACGTCACCTAATGGGTTTCCCATTAATTGCTTTATTCGGGATTTGATTAAATATGCTAATCAGCATGTTTTCATTAATCGTCTTTTTCATGCAAATAGCTTAAATGATCGCGTTTGTCATCATGCTAATACGACTCGGATCCACTGAGATTATTCCTCTATTAATTGATGTAAAGAGGGCATTTTAGAACTGAATGAATTTCCTTAATTATTTCCAGAGGCTTCAATGCAGGTAGACACAGAATCACTTCCTTTATTTATTTATTTATTTATTTTTAGGAACTTCTAATAAATTACAGCAGTACCTTTGTTGAACGTGCACCAATCTGAAACCACTACAGTCTTCTCAGTTTCACATTTTTTCCCCCAACCTTTACATTGATAGGTTGAGCCGATAAGGTTAAGGACCCAACGGTGGCAGTTTGGTGGTGCAGGGGCTCGAAACTCCAACCCACAACCCAGAGCCTTAAGTATGGGTTTCACATAGCCGGTTGATGTACAAGCACTGTTGTTGGGGTTACTATTATTGTGCCCGTTCCATGACTTGCCTGAGAACCGTGAGCGCCTGCATTACAGTTGTCATGTCTACTGGCATTACACTGTTCCATGTACATTTGTACCTCCACAGAAATCTAACAGTAACACCTGGAAAGCACTGTATGCCTCACAGATACCTTCATGGTTTTTACAGATAAATTGACCCACAAATTTTCCGTGAATGGATGCCAAGCTCTTCCGGAAAACAAGGAAGTTCATAGACAATGCCTGTTGACCCCCAGAAGGCAAAACTTTTCTACCCTTGCCTGAAATGAGGTAATTTTGGCTGTGTGAGACTCACTGCGCCACCAATTTGGAGTAAGTACAGTAAGCATTTTTAATTAATTTGCTCTAATCATTGACTGACCTCCAGATACTGCATAGTATTTGGCTGAATTCTGAAGGTGCTGTAATAGATTCCTAAAGATCTCTCCAATGATTGGCTTACACTGCGATTTGTTGTGGATAAGAAACTGAGCCTTTCAGGTTAAAATCTACTTTTCTTTCTTTGCACACAATTACTTCTACTAGCAGGATACTGAAATGAGAAATGTCCTCTTTGTGCAGTCCTGAACCTCTTAAATTTATGACCCTATTCCATCGTGTGGTGAGCAGATGACTGAAAAGGCTCTTAAACACACTCTATCGATCAGGACCACAGCAAAGTCACAGCGTGGTAAATTACCAGAAATTGATGGCTGGAGTGGCGGGGACCGCTGTCAGCTTCGTCTCCACTTTCTGCATGGACGAGTGTATCCAGGCCTGAGGGAAGCAGGAGAGGTCACAGTGTAACACTGCTGCTGCGGAGTCACACCCTGCACCCTACTGACCTCCAAGGGCACCGACATGCCCAGTGCTCGGCCTGGTGCTGAGCCAAATCCTCAACTCCATCTGTTGCGGTCCTGAAACTGTGTACAAGAAACATCTCTGTTCTTTCTGTGAAGGGTTTTAGTCTTACAAATCATCCAAGATGAAGTTGTATATAAATATGTACTTATTTAACTCACTGCGTGTTTAGTGACTTTTAATGTCAGTGACGCCGAGGTTGACAGTTCAAATCCCAGAAAGAAAACATAGCTTAAATTGAGATAGGTGGCGATGCTAATTTCCCTCTTGTGTATACATGAGTTCACATACACCCACAGTCATCTAGTTCCACTCTGATCAGCAGGGGAGACAGAAATGCCTTCCCTCCTACCCAATTATGTGTTCCCGGACTCTCAGGATCAGATGACTGTGGCATGAATTTGTAGTCTCCTGATATTAGTATGATCACTTTGTGCTAATCAGGAACTAGGGAGGGTTTAATTGTTGTTTTTCCGTTAACAATTCCCTATTTTCCAGCAAAATTTACAGTACTGTTGTTATTTTATCTGAAGTTTTAGAACATTCATTCATTCATTTTCTGAACCGCTTAATCCTAATTAGGGTTGCAGGGAGGCTGGTTACCCATCTCAGCCGACTCTTGGCGAGGGCAGAGTACACCCTGGACAGCTTGCCAGGCCATCGCAGGGCAGAAACACGCTGACGGCTATGCAGCCTACTTTTGACGGAAATCAGAAATGATTCTTTTACATGCCTCTCACCACAGACAGTGAGAGATATGGCCCGCATTTGATAACCCAGTTAGCTGCACTGGGGAGTTTTAGAACACCCCCATTTTATTTATTTTATAATTGAAATATACACAGAGTATTGTCTCAGTGTACTCTGTAATTGAAGCACAGAAGAAAAAGAAACAGTAGGAGGCAGAAAAAAGAAGTTGGGGAATTGTTCTTTTCAACACAATTTATTTTAAACTGTTTTGACTGATCAAAGTTGCCACCTTTTTTCAGATATTTAAGCTGAACACACTCATGGCATTCTTTCAACGATGGCAATCAAATATTGTTCTAGAAGTTCTTCCCAACACTATGGTAAAAGTTACTTTGCCTTCACCCTTCTGTCCACTTCACTTCCCAAACCAGCTCGATAGGGTTTAAGTCTGGAGGCTGTGCTGGTTAGTCCATGATTTGATGCCTACTAATGTTAGAAATAACCTGCAAGTTTTGTTAAAGGTCTTGCAGAACCAGCCACAGTTCGCCTGGAGATTTTCACTGTCTCACATGCTACTTATTTTTGTAGCAAAACCCAGTAGCCTCCATTAGGGATGTTTTTTGGTCTAAAAAGTCTCTTATGCAATTGGTTGTATATGTAGCATGCACACATTTATTCAGAACGTGAAATTTTTTTACACTTTAATCAAAACAACAGACAAAAAGTGTGTCACAGTGGATCACTGAATCTGAAATCGTAGAAATTCCACAAAATAATACAGCAAGTCCTCCACTTACGACAGACCCAACATACAACGTTTTTAGGTTACTACGATCATGCCATAAGTCATTAAGAATTGTCGTTCCGACTTTCGAAGTTCCTCGACGATCTCTGTGGATTGTGCCGCTTCCTCCTCTCAATATGCCTCTCTCCCCTTCCATTGCAACACCTCTTCCAGTGTGCAAGTCAACAGCAGGAGTAAAGTAAGGAATTGTTCTCCTTTTTTGTTTGTTTAGTTTTATTATTTTATATTTGTCCTCCATATGTTCTTCTTACTGCTACTTATGCTTTCATGTGTAATAGAAATGTGTTTTTATATCCTAGATTATGATTTTGCTACTGCATTAGCAGTAAGTGTTGTGATCAGACTTACGACAAAATTCAACTTACACCACTACATAGGAACATAACCCTGTCGTAAGTCGAGGACCCACTGTATGTAGATTTTAGCACTGCTTAAAAGCAGTTAAGAGAGTTCCCAATAGATATCTCTATTAATAGTTGTTTTGTTTTTAGAGGCTGGTGTTATTAGAGTTGTGTGGCTCCTTTCCCGACTACAGTCTGGAGCAAAAGCAGGAAAGGTTTACACTGGGGGTACTTTTCACTGCCTTTCACTAGCTGATTTCTATTTGTTCAGGGGTGCCCAATCCTGTTCCTGGTGATCTAATTATGTCCACCTGACCATCCAATCATCTAATCAAGACTTAAGACTTGGAAATGATGACTAAAAGCAATGATTGGTTTTGTCATATGGGGCCTATTAGAGTTAAAATCTTTAGGAAGGTAGATCACCAGGAACAGGATTGGGCACCCCCGGATTTGTTTGCATTACCTGTCTTGTTTGATAAATTTTCTTTTTAACTTTTTTTTTCAGTTCATGTTCCACGTTTCTGTTCATGTTTCCTGTTATTTTGCTCGATGAAAGTTTGTCTGCTTACATGAGTTAGACTGTGTGTTTTATTCTGCATGAGTTTGACTGATTAGTTTCATTATTATTATTAATAATAATGAAAGTAAAACCCAAAAAAAAAATAGACACTCATAATTTATTAATAAATAAAAGCCTGTTACATATTGCTATCTTGCCTGTTTTCATGCAAGTCTGTAATATATAACAGGCAATTAGCATCAACTCAGCCATTGGGTTTCCTACTGTGGGCAAAATAAACCATAAATAGTCTCGTTTTAGTTTGCTTTTCTTGTGTTTCTGAGTAGTATATACTACAACTCTGAATTAATTTTAATACATGAATCTTATTAAACTAAGCAAATGTGTGTTTATTTGTGTGTACGCAGAGCTCACCTGCCACTATCAATAAAATTAGAAATTTTGATTTCAAATCATGTTTGAGTTTACTTTCCTTCTGTTCCTGTGTAGTATACGCTAAAAGATTATGGGCCTCAGGCTCAGTGGGTGTCACAAAATGGAATAGTTCCCTTGATGCTCAGTCTTGGGGAGTATTCAGTGACATTCACCTTGCCTTCAGTGAATAACTGTTAATTACCCTGAGACAGCAACCAATCAGATTGTGCCATTCTCATGTAGTGTATACTAAATTATAGTCTCTCAGCCGTTTCTTACATTTCTGTTTGCTTAAACAATTATTACAGTCTTATTTTCTGGAAAGGCAACAAATCAAATTATTGAGATTATTGAGAAGCTCAAACATTTATACTTCTGACTAATAGTTAATCATTTTGGACATATTTTTCACTTTATAATTAGGGCAGCTTTTTCATTTCTTTCCTCATTTATCAGTAAATCAGTATCATCTGAGAAACATCATGTGTTCTGGTTTTATCGTCCCATGTTTACTACATCCAAAGAAAGGCTTTGTGTAGAAAGAAAAAAAGGAGAAGCAGATAAATGTAATAAACCAGCAGTAGTGTTCGACTCTGATACGCAGTTAGTAAATATATAAAAAGGTAATGGGGGTTACGTTGCCCACTCAGGAGCAGTGATGCAGTGCACGACTTGACAAAAAACCCTAATCCTGCATTCACATTGTGTCAGGAGCTCCACAATACCCACCAGGGAGTCCCTGGTGATTGTTCATTAGCAAACTCGGTGGGAGTTAGCATTCGCAAAAGCTCTTCAAGATCTCCGTCAACACCCATTTAGCCGGGAAAGCAAAATGGGCTGATTCATATTCATGAGAGATTTAATCAAACAAGAACGGAGAGGTGTTTATTTTTGTTTGTATTTATTTATTTATTTTTGACTGACCCGGGTAACACTATCACAGAAAAAAATGGACAAGATGTTATTTTGTAGACATTGACATTGCTGTGAAGGAATGTTTTGTGCGTTTATATATATGTGCAGTTTAGATATATGGAGTAGAATTACAGATTATGGCTGAGTGGAGAAGATCCCGGAGCCATTTAAAGTGTCTGTGCATCTCATAGAAATCCCACAGAGCCTCTATATATAGGAGTGCAATGATAGCTAGCTGTGGGAGATAAGGAGAAGGAGTGAATAAAGTATGTCGGGAATGATATCACTGTCCACAGCTTGCTTTGGATGTACATTTTTATAAAAGTGTTACATGATTATTTCCTGAAGGCATTATTTGCAATGCACTGTATATATTTCCACATCTGGAGTTCACTGGAATTATAGGCTAGGTAGTAAATCTAACAGTTTCCCCATTAGCCTGTACTAGGTTTAGCTGTGGTCAGGGCAAAACAGCTCACAAAGGGAAAACTGTAGAGCTGCCCCCTATGGTTTGTGTGTGTGTGGCCGTGGTTGTTAGCATGTATTTTAGCGTGCGCACCGTTTTCAGAGGGATGGTTTTAGGGCTTTTGGGTTGAGGGTGGTTGTGTAAACATAAATTCCTAAGAATTGGCCTCAGCTGCACTGGATCTGTCAATCTGTGACTCAACATTCAGGTGAAACTGGGACACCAGGCTCTGCTCTAAACTGTAGGACCATTCCAGTTGTGTGTGGATGTGGCATGAATACCATGTGAGAAGTTCACGCAAGGTTGCACACTAGTGGGGCCTGTGGTGCAATACTTAACACAGACACTGACTCAGCTTACAGCTGGGTGCCAAATTCTTTGGCTTTCTACAACCAATATCATTTGTTTCAGATTACACAAAGGATTTCTTCTGTATCAAGTGCTTGACCAGATCTTTTTTCTTTCCCGGGTTAATTATTTCAGAACTCTATGAACGGCAGTGACCCTACTTGTTTTATTGGTTCTGCCTGATTAAGAAACCTGCTCTGTCCAGATTCAGCATTTGAAATTCAAAAGACTAGGTCAAAGGTTAAGGATTGCACAAGAGTTTGACAAGATGGCCCTGTCCTCAGCTACTGGAGCTCTGCTGGAAGACTTGTGACAAAAAATGCTGCCCCCAAGCCAGTTGCATTTCAATGCTTTTCCTTGTTGCTCTGGCTCAGACCCATTTACTCTCTCTATAGAAGGTCATGACCCCTTTCTTTTGTTACAAATCTACAAATGTGACACTGTCCCGAGGACTATCCTCCTGAAGACCACTGATATCTGTGAGTAGCCCCAAACAACACTTAACAGTCCAGTGAGAATTTCTTTACAAATCAGTTGGTCAGCATAAAGCATGTTGTATTACATCATTTCCCAACTGAAGCATGTCTTTTTCAGCCAAGGCATGTCTTTTAAAGGAAAAGAATCCAACCTAGCACAACACTAACACCGCATTATGTCAGAATGTATGAAAAAATGTACGATTGTTTAATGGCTGGTTTGCAGTTTCAACTTCTAGTAACACATCAGCTGTTTTTCCGATTTAGTCTCTACTAAATACTAAATTCGTCCACATGGGAAAAGCTAAAGTTCTACTATGTCAGCTACATTATACACAGAAAGGAAAAAATTTCCATGACACACATGACCAGCTTTTTGGCACTTAGTTCTGTCGCCATTGTTGTAGTAATGGACCTTTAGATATTTACTGATGAAAACTATTTGTTACTGAACCACTAGCACCAAATAAAAACTGACCCAGGTGGTCAGTACTGAGGATTTCTTTCTGGGAAAGTTGTTTGCTAGTCACTTAGCAACTAAATATTTGTCTGTAGTGTGGTATGTGGTCTTTACCAGCTGCATTACTACAGTTTGAATAAAAAATAAGGAATTAACAGTATCAGACATCACTTATTGTTATTGGAAATCTCTCTACTAAATTCATACGTTTCTTCTTTATCCCAGTTCAGGTGACAGTGACCCCATTCATACCCTTCATAACGATGGATAATTGCACATAGCCACTCAATGTCTCAATGGAATCCAGAGGAGGCCCAGGAGGACATGTGAAACTCAATACAGAGCATATCTTCAGCTCAGGATTGAACCTGTGAGCTGCAAGGCAGCAGTGCAACCCTCTGTACCACCATGGAACACATTCCTACTCCCTTTTTATGCAGCATGATTGCAATATGTTTATGGACAGAGCCCAACAAACTAACCAAGCTACAGTTTTCACACCATCTGTGATCAATGGTCAATGATGTGCTGAAAATTTTCAGATGTGAATCCATTGGGTTTCATTTTTTGTGCACACAAGTGCCAACTAATGCCAACTACCAATGAGGGCTGATGTGCTGCATCATGGCCTTAAAAACCTAGTATAGACCCATTTATTGGATGGTAATAGCATTAAGTGATGTTTTTCTGGCAAGTGCACCTCATGGCCAAAGGGACCCCTAATCATCATACCCGTACACACACCCCATTCCAGATCTCCATTTGCTTTTACTATGTACTTTATTACTCCTGCAAGTCAAGTCAAGAAGACAAGAAAATTTTATTATCCCTGAGGGACAATTTGTGTTTGCAGCCAGCAGAGAAAAAATAGATACATAAAAATGAACGCTATGTATTTAACTCATTCAAAGTGAACACACACACACGTAAATAGTGACCACACACTCGGAGCAGTTGGCAGCCGCGTTGTGGTGTCCAGAGAGCAGTTTGGGGTTAGGTGCCTTGCTCAAGGGCACTTCAGTCATGAAGTTAGAGGAAGACTGCCACACATTTTTCCTGCTGGTTCGGGAATCAAACCTGGGACCTTTCAGTCCCAAAGCCACTTCTTTAACCATTAGGCTATGGCTGCCGTATGCTATTATACTGCTAATAATAATAATAATACCGCTTAATTTCTTCATGGGGCTCAAAAGGGGTTTTTGGTTCCAGTGAATTGAATTATATTGCTGCAGGACACAGACAACTTTGAGAAAGAATTATGTACACTATATGGGTTTGATGGTCAGGTGTCCATAAACGTTTGGCCTTATATTTTAGTTTAATTAACCGCATGATCCAGTATTAACAAAAGTAAATTATAGTTTATTCATTAACCACATAGCCACTGTTTAGGAAATGCCTATAAATCATACAACAATTAAACTCATAAAGTGATAAGTTGACTATTGTTAAAATCCAGGGCATAAAATCCAGGGCTGTAATATCAATGTTCAATTCAGTATTATTTGTCTATTTAATTTGATCCAGCATATACAGTGTTTATTGCTGTTAGTCCTGAAGTGATTATCAGAAAATGAACTGATCCGTATAGTACAGTACATTGCTACAGTTTCCCAAAAATCATTTAATACATTTAACACTTCCTTCATGAGCTTAATTCATGCATGCACTGATAGCCAGTGAGGTATACTGTATATGATGAAAGGGAGTGGAACATCTGTTTATTCCATTCACACTCACTGTTTTGTGGGAAACAATAAAGAGTCTTGCTGCACTTCTGTTTGTGGCACACTGTTTATGATGACATCTTCCTTTGTCACCGGCAGCAGGCAATGCTGAGGACTGGAAGCATAGCAGCTTGGTGCCGTAGTAGCAAGCCGATAAAATTGTGTTGGGTGGGGAAAAAGCATATCATTTGTCAAAAAAATATTTCATCAAATAGTTTGATTGCAAATGTTGTTGCTTTTCATAAAGTAAGTCTACAATCAACAGAAGAGTCAGTCAGCTAGCATCATCAAGTAGCTTAGCACAGAGTTATGAGTGCTTCTGGGTTTTTTCGGTAGTGACATAGCCACTAAAGGTATATGAGCTGAAATACTTGTAGTATGTCAGCCAATCGGAACACACAATTACTCATATTTAGCGGGTGTGAATAGAATATTAGTGTAAATAATGTGTGCGTGCGCGTGTG
>JAOUQZ010000025.1:3788750-3799928 GCA_028564935.1 Neosilurus hyrtlii | reverse complement strand
ATATATATGAGAAATAACCTTTCATATTAAAGGTTGAAACTAAACTGGTGCTGCCTTTTTTGCACAAAAATTTTTTGTCTGAGTCCGCCTTCCATTTTCTGAAATAAAATTATTCTTTCATTATGTTGCCAACCTAAGCAAGTGTGCCAAACATGTCTTGAATGATTGATTACAATCATATAATTTTTTTTCAAGGTTTTCCTTTTGGAAATAGAATACCCCCAACACACACACACACACACACACAGAACATTAACCCTGAGATCTTTTGGATGAAGCCACTCTGAGAGTTCAGCTATTAAACACTATTTTTAGTTCATCTGAACAAACACAGCCTTGTGAAACAATAACGGAGAAACCTATCCCTTGCAGTCAACTTTTTGAAATCGTGTCAAAGGTCTTTGGAATTGTTTCATCTTGAAACAAGTCATGTTGGTTTGTCCATCTGCATTTTTTTTCTGGTGCAACTTCTAAACCACCTCCTTCCTACAAATTTCCTGCAGAGCGACGCTCCTCTCTGCCCCCTCTCACTGCTTCAGAAGCTGCCTAATCATTTTAATATGAAAGCTGTTAAGTGCCTTCAATAATTACTTTAATGAAACGGAGGGCATTTAAAAAGACTTCTATCCGAGCAGCTTTTCACCCATTCTTTTCATCATCCTTTCATCACTTTTGATCTTTTGCGTGTGCCCTTGTGCTTGCTCTCTTGTTTTTAATTTGTCCCTGACTGTCTGTCCCTTTTAGAGGCATCTTAGTTTAACCCTTTCCTTCCTGTTTGATAAAGTAAAATGAAATGTATGTTCCTGTTTCATCAAGTAGTGAAAATCAGCTCACAGCACAGCTTTCTCAGACTAGATTAAACATGTATCAGGATCAACACCCTGAACAGGTGGCCAGTCTACTGCAGGATATTCAAAATTAACATAGAAGAAGAGAGTTCTCTTTTTGCTGTACTGGTCTCTCTCTCTCATATATAAGAATGAGTTGAGAAATGTTAGCATCACCAAACATTATGTGTGTTGTGTGTAGGGTTGCACTCAGTAATGAAAGGTAAAAAAATCCGACCGAAATCATCCAATTCTCAATACCCTGGCAAAGTAAACACTTTCAGCTGATGGTTTTCGGGCAGCGGAAAAGAGAGATTGTCATGTTTTGGTTTGTGCACGTTAGCATTCACTGTTGGCAATTGTTCGTTTAATGTGTATTAAAAGCAAGCTAGCTAGCATTTTTTTTTTTGTGTTAATAAGATCGCTGACGTTATCATGCTAGCTGTGACTGACATTCTGACATTCCGTCCCTGACTCATGGGCTTCTCTAATATGGATAAACACTGTACTCTTTAATATCTGGAGCTGAAAACGTTTGGGAACACTGGCTTTAGATCAGTTGTAGTGCTTTAACTGACTTTATACAGACTTTGCAGGAAAATGATGAGTTCACTGTTTATATACCTCACTCATCACACATACCTGAATAAGGGGACATGGAACATCGTTTTTGGTGCTCATGTGAATGTTTCTGGTGTGCAGGAGAAAGTTTTGTGTGTATGCCAGAAAGGGTTCATGGTTACATAGGAGACCACCAGTCGAGTGCACACTACATTTTTTACATTTTGTGTGCCAGAAACGAAACTTTTTTTTTGTCCATATCCCCTTAAGGGCTCCGAACTGGAAAACTTGTTCTCAAAAGACAAACATGGAGGTGTCCATGCTTTTCTCTCCACTTTGTGACAGAAAGTCTCAAATGTTAAAACTATTTGTTAAGTCAAATGCAGCATTAACACAAACATGTGAAACTCTGAACTCTTTCTTCTTTAGTCCAAAAACATCCACATCAGGTCAATTGTCTACTCTAAATTGCTGATAGGTGTGAACGTAGGTGTGAATAGCTGTTTGCGTTTGTGTTAATCATGCAATAAACTGGTGACCTGTTCTGGTTGTCTCGCCCTAAGTCAACTAGGACTGGCTCCCGTTTCCCTGCAACCCTAACTAGATAAGTGGTAAGGATAATGAATGGATATAAGATGGGTCAAAATAAAAAAAGCAGAGCAGTTATGAACTGGAGTGATGTGAAGTGGCAGAGTTGGAACATTCACAGACATTGTCATTCCTACTAAATTACTGTGACAGATTGTGTCATGAAATCATTACAATATGAGATGTGTTGCCAAAGACTTTATAACAGAGATTGGTATGTACAGAGTCACCATAATAAGCACATCAATCTGCCTAATTCACAACACCATCAGCTGCCAAGTAAAATCAGCGAAATGAATAGAGCCGGGCAAAAGTAGGTCATCGTCATTGTGACACACTTTTAACAAACGCTCACTCATATAGTTGGCAGTAGGAATGTAGGGCAAGTTAAGTGACTGACTACACACCTCAGAAGGGTAGGAACAACGGGCAGCTTACTATCACGTCACACAACATGGTCAGTTCACTAAAAACAGGGAGACAGAATACCTGTTTCACATCAATAACTGGTAGCAGGGTTGCGCAAACCACAGACGGAGAGTGTGAAATTGATGTTTTGCGATTTGGTTGGTTTTTGCGCCCCTCCTTGTATCTCTTGTCAGTTATGCGCCTTCCTGATGGATTACCCATGGCTCAGTGATACAGGAGATACCAAGAATAGAGTGTGTTGCTCTGAGCATGATGCATCCCCAAGTCTGCTCCAGAAAGGTCACTTTTGTTTTCCTAATTTGGAGTGGCACATCTTGCAGTGTTATCTAGTAGCTTATTAAAATGCTCCTCCACTTTCATTTGTTATGTCGCCGCATCTTTGGCGTAGCTTGAAAAGGCAGACTGCCCTTTTCTGACTTTGACAGAAATAATAATGTTTCACGAGTGCCATAGTGGCCTCCTTAAACTCGAATATACATATAGAACCACTAAAATTTAAATTTTTCTTGATTTTGCGAACTAGCAGATGTTTTTGTTTTTAACTAGCTGACATTGACATCAGTTTAAGACCCAACAATTTGTAAAAAGAAATTTTTTAAGCTGGCTGGCACAGTGGTGTAGTGGTTAGCACGTCCGCCTCACAGCAAGGTGGCCCTGGGTTTAAGTCCGTTTCTGTGTGGAGTTTGCATGTTCTCCCTGTGCTTGTGTGGGTTTCTTCCAGGTCCTTCCAGGTCCCACAGTCCACAGACATGCACATTTAGGCTAATCGGCTGTCCCAAATTGACCCTAGGTGTGAGTCTGGTTGTTTGTGTTTGCCCTGCGATGGACTGGCGTACTGTTTAGGGTGTACCATGCCTTCAGCCAGTATTGGCAAATTATTTTAATAAATAAGTGAGTAATTTTTTAGACCGAAATGGTGTTAATTTAAGACAGAAATGCCAGAAATAGGCAATATTTTATTTAGACTTGGTCTTGGCTTGGACTTGAACCTTTTTGTATTTGATTTTGACTTGGACTCAAACCACTTTGGACTGGGTCTTGACTTGAAGTCAAAGTTCTTTGGGCTCAAAGAAAGCAGTGGTTCTTTTACATCCCTCTCAGCACAGACAGTGAGAGACATGGCTGGCCTTTGATAACCCAGTTAGCTGCAATGGGGGACAGCAGTGACAACTTGATGATAGTGGGGCCTGAACCCCGCCCTTGGGATCAGTAATCCAGCACCTTAGCACCGGGTCACCACTGCCTGCATTAATATTTTATATTACTTAATTACTTAATAGTACTTAATATTAATAGCAAGATTGTGGATATTACCAATCCACAGTGCTGTGTGAAGGGCAAATGCTGATTGGTTGAGCAGTTAAGTTGAGCAGGTTTATTCAGTAGCACTGTATTTGAACCCTGATCTCTGTTTGAAATTCCAAAAATATATTTACGGAAATCATTTGAAGGCATCTTTTTTATTCCTTTAATAAAATAAGATTTTTTTAAATTAGATATTTTATGACTCAAAATTAATAATTTCTGACTTAATACCCACTTTGCTGTGATGGGTCAGAGCAAAGTGTATATTAAGTCAGAAATGATTAATTTTGAGTTACTGGTACCATTTTGTAACTGATATCCCAAACTTTTCAGCCTTTTAAGCATGCAACCTTGGAGAAAATCCCGTTTAAAGGTCAAAGTATTTAACTGATATCTGACTTAATACCCACCGTACTGTGATGGGTCAGAAATGTGTTTTCATACCGAATCCAACATCTTCACTTAACACTTTCAGATACTCGTGGATACAAAGATGCCAAAGTAGAGATAAAACTTTCAAAAAATTGAGTTGCAGATCATTTATGTTTCTACTTAAGAACGTTGTCTAAAAGGTCTTTAAGAATTTCTGTGAAAATCCCTTATAAGGTGCTGGAATCGTGTTAAATTGATCAGTAAGAGAATCACAGTCCTTTCGTGCATACAAATCTCTCGTACTCCATGCCATGTCTGAGGCGCTGCTCAACACGGCACTTTAACAAACCCTGAAACTCCAGCAAGTGCAAACGAGTCACTGTTTACTTATTTATCTTCCCTCCTGTGCACGTAACCTTGATATGGAGCCGGCCTTCACCAGGAGCCTAGCCTCGTGTGTTATTTATAACCCTGTCTCATCATTTATTAAAAAGTCAGTCAGTGGGGCAGGCGCAAGCGCAGAGACTGCTGCGTTTCATCCTCTCTGTGCCAAGCAGGGCTCCCTTTTGCCCATAGAGGCGTGCACTGAGGAGAGGGAGGGGGTGTCAAGGAGTGCCAGCAAGTACCAGGCTTCAAAAAGAACCTCCCCAGAAGACATTAGAGCCTGGTGGAGGCACCCGGCCGACCTGCTGCATCTTTCATTCATACACTTTTTGTTTTCCTTCAGGACACACCCACAGCGCTTGGCTTGGAGAAAAAAAAAAAAGCAAGACAAAGAGCCTCACACAGTCAAACTGCACTTCAAGTCCTGATTTAATGTCAGAATTTGTGTTGAATGACTGGATAATATTTTTTTTTCTGAGAAAAATCTATTCCTTATCACTATGTTTTCACATCATGCTTGCTTGGCTCTTATTCCTAGCACTCGGTACGAGGGGAGGTGTTCCCAGGACACCTGCGATGACAATAGCATTGGAGACAAGCCAACAAAATGGCAGACCTACATAACCCCTCACAGGAATGTCACGGAGCTGTGCGACAGTGAACCAGCAGTCAAGAGGACCACCCAGTATCAGCAGAGCCACTCTGACTATACGCTCTGTCTCCCTGAGCGAGGACCTGCGGTGGGAGGCAGTCACAGAGAGGCATGTCAAATCGGACACAATACTCAGATAGAGTTCACACAGAAGCTGTTTACTACACCACAGGGACAGCTGGGGCCTCTCTGTCTGCACGTCTTTTACACCTTTTATTCTTTCTTCAATTTTGTTTAGGGTTCGAAGGATCTGATTTGATGTGTGCCGAACATAATACAGTGTCTGTGTAATTATTATTATGTAATTCTCAGGCAGCTCGTGTGGAAACATTCCACTCTCCCTTTTTTTTTTTTTTTTTGGAGTTGATGCATAAGCAATAGAGAAGGATTGTGCAATTCAGAGACACTGAACTTTGTTCTTTTTCCTGCTTGGAACATTCTGACCACAGATGGATGTTTTTTTTTTGTTATGGTAATCAGTTGAGACATAGTCCCTTTCTGAAATACTTTATAGTGGCCCTCAGGATATACCAAATGAGGATGGCACGATCTAATTTGTTCAGATCTTTAGGATAAATAACAGTTATCAGCCAAAGTTGAAGTGGCAGTGGCTGTATAATTTTCCTGAGATGGAGCGTACAGTTCAGCAACATATACCGAGCTAGAGGTGAATAATTGTTTAAGTTTATACTACATAGGGGCAGAACCAAAAAAGCACACTAAATTGAGAAGCATAAAGAAAAGTAAACCAAAACAAGATTATTCTAATTTACTTTTATGTATTTTAATCATGACAGAAACAGGTCAGATGAGCATCCAAGCTTAGGGCATCCATAAAGGTGTCTTAATATGTACTATGCATAAACGCAAGAAAAACAAATTAAACCAAAATTTTGGTATATTTTGCCATTTTACAGCGTGATAATAATGACGCCGCCTGCTCCTGCGTGACCATGACAGACTGTGAATGTCCATTGTTTTCATTTAAACATTATCCATTATCAGAATAATGATTTTAGCAAACCAATCAGACCGTGATGTAGATGCTGCAGATAATGCTTCATTTAATTAAACATGTAGAAGCAAACCATAAAATTTTATTTGATTTTAGTTAGCTTTTCTTATGTTCTCATATGGTATATATTAAAACACTTATTTGTCCCAGACTCAGTAGATATCGCCAAATAGTGATGAATTCAGCAATATCTACCTCAGTAAATAACTGCTATTATAAGTGTACTGATCTTAATGAATAAGTAGTAAATTGTTTACACGGAAAATAACAATTTTGCAGTGCACAGATGATAAACTGTTATGGTGAAAATTTCCAGTATCCAGCCAGAACACACTTCTTCGGCTACTGCATCCCATGATGCAACCTCAGCTCTGAATATAAATATTAAATAAATAATAAACACATGTACAATATTGTATATTTTCTTGTTTTTTAACTGAACAGACAGCTCAACCAATGAATGCTTAATTAGTAACTGATTAGCATGCTTGCTAGCTAGCTAGATATCATTTATTCATGATACATAATTAGGGACATGAGTTAGTATTCATAGTCACCGTGGACTACTAGGATGGTTAGTAGTGTGTAGTACAGTATAGACCATAATCACACAATAAATTATCTAAATCAGACCTCAGCGTGCAGTTTAAACAATCTTACAATAAATACATGGGGTGTTTTCAGTTTTTAGAAGACTTCACTCCATAATCATTAAGTTATGAGTAATGTTACACCTTTTAAGCTTCTTAAGTCAACCTGAATAAACATTTCTAAAGCCTATTGTAATAAAGCTTTATTTTTATTGACATGTTAACACATTAGTTGTCATGAAGAGCTTCTGCACTTGTCATATACCCCTAAGAACACCACCCGCCAGTAAAATGTTACCAAAACCCTCGTTATCTAAGACATGCACGCCATTTTACAGGAAGCGTGTAGATTAACATGTTGAGAGGCAGAACACAGGCCTCTTCCTTCGCCTGCTTTAAGAGGATAAATCAGCACTGTAGCTTTGATCAGGTGAATTGCGGAGCATCCCAGGAGTCAGGACGTAAGGTGTGATCGTTCTGAAGAAGAAAAAAAAAACAGGTCTTTGCATATTTTATTTCTCAGGCTTGTGACTTGGTAAATGTGTAACCTGAGATTTTGTGCTTTGGACATTTTTTTTTGTATGATTACCTTACAGCCAAGGTCAAGACATTTGAATGCTCTTTTATGTTCACTTGCACGAGACAATTAATATAGAACTGAGTTTTGCATATAAGGAAACCTTTTTACATGCTCTTTCCATGAACGGAATTTCATCCGCCTTTCTCATGAGCTGTTGCTTTGTGTTTTTTTCTCGATGTTGTGCTCATGATGTTATTTCTCTTTGTGTTCGTGGGGTATGATGTGCTGTAAAACAATGCCATAAATCCTGCTGTAGCTGTGAAATAATGGAGCAAATTAGCTATTTCACCTGCTGTACTTTGGCCTAAAGTGTTTGGCAGGAGAAAAATCCACCCCAACACACACACACACACACACACACTAACACACACTAACACACACCACTCCACCCCTCCTCTTTCCCTTCTTTTGTGAGTTCAGAGTTTGTGACACAATGCTAGAAGGCTTCAGCTCTTCTCCAAAATAAAGCAACCAGGAAAGCACGGTTAGCAATGTGACAGGTTTCTCCTCGTTCTACGATTCTGATATGACAGCGATAATCCCCTCAGTCTCGTGGCTTTTCTTTATGGCAGAAGCTGTTAGTGAATAAGCTTATCTCAGCTCTGACCTGGCCAGGTGTCACTGAGAGTGAGAGTGACATAAGCGTGAAGCTGAGAAATGAAGAAGCACAAGCTGAGGAATTCTGCCTGCTTGTGACTGACTGAGGTTGGCCTCTGACCGAGCCTGTCGCATAGTAGCAGGAGGGGAGGAAGCAGGAGAATACAAGACAGATCCCTTCCCTCCCTTCTCCATTCAGGGAATTCTTTGAAGTTTCCAAGTCCGTCAGAAGTAAAAGCATGTGAGAGTTCCTCGGGCAGCCCCTCCCTACAGCTTTCTGATCTTTCTCACCCTGCACTCACATTTTCCATTTCTGGATGCTTGCTGTGTTTACGTGGCTCTGTGGACTCTTCATGAGCAAATACCAACACCTCAGATAAAACTGTTTGTGTCTCAACCAATTACGTTTGCATTTCATTCAGTCTGTGGCCCGGTATACAGAGCATGCTTTTAACGAAATGCCTGGCAATAAACCTCTGGACAGTTACGATTTCAGTGGCATACAGGTAGCGCACACAGACGGTTCAAAGCAGATCTAAAGACATCTGCATTCATTCATTCATTCATTTATTCATTCATTTATTCATTCATTTTCTAGGCCGCTTATTCCTAATTAGGGTGGCATGGAGGATGCCCATCTTAGCCGACTTTAGGCAAGGACAAGGTACACCATGAACATCTCTAAATAATCACAGAGCTGATGACAGCTGTAAATGCAAAAAGTGGGAAAATAGCCTTTATTGTCCTGCAAGCATCAGTGAACCACTAAAACTTGAATCCATTTACTTTTATAGATGGATCTTTGTTTGGATCGGTGAAGAGGGACTTTCGGAAGATGCTTGGAAACTTTTTGTGCATTTGTGACATAATTTCATAGATATCATTGCTGGGGAAAATTTAAAACATAAATGCCACAGAGGTTTGAGGCTTTTAATTTAAGGGGTTCCCCTGCAGTCAGTGATTCAGAACTCATGTAAAGTCAAATATAGTATATACTGCACAGAAACAGAAGAAAACTTTCAAAGTGTGACAGTGATGCCACTGCTCCAGGTGCCCGTGACAATGGTGGAGGCTAGTGGTCTGTCAAACAGGGGGAGCAAGTTTCATAAAATTTGCCAATTATTGCCTCATGTCATTTTGATGTAAATACTTATGTATGTCCAGAAAGTTAGCCAGATCCGCAAAACCCAGTTAAAAAAAAAAAAACGCACTGAGAG
Organism: Neosilurus hyrtlii; assembly: GCA_028564935.1. Taxonomy (NCBI): domain Eukaryota; kingdom Metazoa; phylum Chordata; class Actinopteri; order Siluriformes; family Plotosidae; genus Neosilurus; species Neosilurus hyrtlii. The sequence goes on along the minus strand of JAOUQZ010000025.1, from coordinate 3,790,811 downwards.
GGTTTCATTAAAAGTCCAGCAGTACATTCAGCTTATCACAGTCAGCCAGCACACCTTCATCTATGAAGATGGAGGAAGGAGAAGGTGCTGGTCACTTCCCCTGCCGCCGGCGCCTGTTTTTCTTGCCGGTTCAGGAATTGAACCAGCAACAGTTGTACAAACTTCCCTTGTAGTCTTAGAGAAGCCTTCACTACATGAGTGTCCTTGGTTTTAATTCAAGACTCATCCACTTGGAATAATGATTTTGAGTGATTCTGAGACACTGTAGCAGACCAGTCAGATTGTACCAATCCAGTGTCGTATATACTACTATAGCATAATTGTGATAATTAACATTAAAAAATATTGTGATATCATTCTCAGGCCCTGCCCTAGGCTGCATACTTAAATAAAAATGGAGTATTTTTTACAGCATACAGTAAAAGCAAATGATCCAATCTTTAACACTTACAATCCACCCCTTAAACTTAAGCGCCAATTATGAAAGACAGGCTTAGCTCCAAGACAGAACACATAGTGTTGAAAAGTAATGCATCTTGAACTTGAATGCTGTTCTTGCCAAAATAGATAAAGTAAGTCCTTTTTGTCCGTGAGGTGACTGTAATCATACATGTCCTGGTGGTAATTAGAGCAGTAATTAGAGAGGTCTGACAGGTTCTGGTGTCAGATGCGCTTGATTTCAGGAGAGAACGGAGGTGTGAGCTCCTGTCACAGTAGGGGTCTGGACACGGGTCTACCATTACTGTCAGTACATCTTAAGCAAAGCACAGTAAAAAGAACACACCTACACAGCACCTTAATCACTTCAATGTAACCTGTGCTATTGTTCCCTCTCTTTCTCTCTGAGCACAAGCATTATATAGAGCTTATTGTATCAAGAGATTAAAAATACTTGCAGGTGGATTTGGGGGAGCGCCGTTGTTTCAGGACCGACTGAGCAAAAAATGAATGCAAATCCAAAAGTTTAAAAAAGTGAAGATTTCTAGCAAAGCGTTTCAGTTGCATCAGGTTGCGTTTGGCTATTAGTACGAGCTAATAGTGTTAGTGAGCTATCAGAGACAGAAAGACCTACTGTATGTGGGTGGATGTGACACTTTGGCATTTTTGTTTGTTTATTTATTTTATTGTTGTTATTGTTATCATTTTTTTAACAAATTGCACTGAAATAGAATGCAAAATTCAGCTCATCAATTAAAAGAGCATGCCCACTCCTCACCATGCGCTAAATATGTCACAGTAATCACCGGTCTGTGAATACACACTCCCCCCTGCTTCTCAGTCTCTCTCTCTCTCTCTCTTCTTCCCTCTCTGCTTCCACTCCAGGATGACTGACGCTCTCTGTCACGCTTCCTTTTCACCTCTTAAGTCTGAAGAATGCCTCCACTCCCAGTCATTTCCATTACTCGTTTCATGAAGCTTGTTTCACATTTTTTTCGAGCTCGTTATAGGACTGGACTTTGGGCATAGATGCATTTTAGGTGTTAGGTTCTTTTCTTACCTAGGTTTACACAAAGACAGCCACATTATCTGGAAATATGTATGCTAAATGGAATACACACCCTCTTCGACTTTTACTTGACAGTCCCTTGGCTCCTGTTTAATCAAATGCAGGGCAGCATTCCTTTGTTCCAACCAGTCTAATTCTGATTGGAGCCTCCCAGCTCCATCTTGCTATTGGATGATGGAAGACCAATAGGACAGTGCAGCGGCTTTTGGTTGCTACATCTCTGTGCACAGATTTTGAAAGACTTTGTTGTTTTGTGATATTGTTAATGAATTAACCTTGTTCTCTTTGTGCTCTCAGTGACGAGAGAACTGAAGGGCTTGAGAAGTTGGACATGGGTGGTCTAGACTGGACTGATCTGCTATTTGCATAGGCTACAGACAGAGCTGCACAAATTAAAGCCCCCCATCGTCTCTCAAAGCTTGTGAGGCTCAGTCTTGTCTGCCTGTTGCACTGCTATTCCTAAACCATGTCTGTCTGTCTATCTATCTATCCATCTATCCATCTATCTATCTATCTATCTATCTATCTATCTATCTATCTATCTATCTATCTAT
>JAOUQZ010000025.1:3766539-3784059 GCA_028564935.1 Neosilurus hyrtlii | reverse complement strand
GAGAGAGAGAGAGAGAGAGAGAGAGAGAGAGAGAGAGAGAGAGAGAGAGAGAGAGAGAGAGAGAGAGAGAGAATGAAAACTGGTTATTGGACTTCGGATGAAGTTAATGGTGAAACTAAAGGTGCATTCAAGGCAAGGTTATAACTTGTAATTCCCCAGCTACAACTTGGAAAATCCACCAAAAACGCCCCTTAGTATGAAATGTTAACTCTACACCTTGGTATAACCTTCTCAATTCCAAGTTCAATTCCTTTCACTGAGTAATGTTAAAGAAGCCCATTCACTTACCAGGTATATTAAATAAACATAAAATACAGTATTATTTCCTCGAAATAAAATGGAATTGGTCACCTTGTCTTTCTGAAACAATTTGCTTACTCCTGTATGCGAGTGTCAATGACCCCTACACCAGACACAATGATATTAGTAAACATTGCCATCTTTTTTATATTTTTCTTAATATGCCTTCTTGTGTTTCTTAACACTTGATCTCAGACTTTTCCACTTTCTGTGGATCAGTGTTGCACTGCCATGTTACTGCGTTTACACATCATTCCCTCGGTCATGTGGTCTTGTTATTGTAAGCGAATACAGAACCAAAACAAGATGTAAAAGAGGTGATATCAAGCCCTAAGTATCTCAGGTGATTTTACTGGGAAACCTTTGTATTCGGCCAAAATGAACTGATAACTGATGAAAAAATACAGACTATTAACTCTTAAATAGGCATCTTTAAATCTTCATGGCCACTTATAATGTGAACAGTGTGAAGTGCCCCTTCCTTTCTTTTAAATTACTTTATAGTATTAGATCAGTCACTATACACTGTGGTTGGTGAAACCTAGAACAGGTAATAGTCCACGTTAGAGATATTACTAATGTTAGCCTGCTGTTGCTAGGCTACTTGCTCTTTTATGCTGTGGCTGCATGTCTGAACATTTTAAGTACACTATTGAAGAGTAAAACGCGTAACACACTCAGAGCAAACCACTGTCAGGTCTTTTCCACAGACTTGAGCTCACAGATCCCTGTGATTGGCCAGTGCTGACTTGAAAAGGGATACAGGGAATGTGATCAGACACACCCAGCTAGCATGGCCAGTTTTGCTTCCTTGGCTCCCAGTTATGGAAAGCGAGATTTGAACTCACAATCTTCCAGTTATTTGGTGAAATAATGTTAATGAAATGATTTTTTTTCTATTTCACAGACTGATTGTGGTATTTCTTTGTCATGTGCAGAAAAAACTACTAATTCCCTGTTTTCTACTCATTTTTGGAGTCATGTCTTTACACATACATCTACTGTGTACTAATAACTTCTAGGAGAAATGCTTTCTGCTCCTCCACTTAGGAGTGATAGCAGACTGCGGCACATAATCAGAGATTTGGCTCCATCCATGCTCAACATTTCCAGAATTTTATTTCATATGGACGGACATGAAGAAATTTAGCTGCTATTGAAATGTTTTGCTCCAGCAGCTAGTTTAAAATGAGATCTTGCAATGATCTGGTAATGGATTCTTCAGCTCATAGTTCAGCCATGAGATTTTCTGGTTACTGCAATTTTCCTAAATAAATATCCTCATATCATCCACTGACTGTCTTGGGCACGCAACTGGGATTAAGCGATAAGAGAAAACACATTGAAACACATTTTTTGGCTCGGCTGAGACTCAGGGACTCAGGGCTGTATATTTCACTGGTGGAAAAACAACAACACTACTTAGTAAATTACTCACAGTGCACAAATGACTACAGGCAAAGCTGTATTTCACATCCGTAATTTTCCTACAATGCTTTTTTCCCGTCACCGCTCTGTCTAATGTCCAAATGAGAGCCACACGCTTGCATTCAAAGGCCCTGATCAAAGCTCAGGGGAAAGATCAAAGTCCGACTCATATCTCATCTGACAGGAGAGTATAACTGTCTTAAATGGCCCCGTGCTCTCGAGAAACCTATGCGAGACCTTATCCTGATTTCTGCAACCCGTAGTGGCCCCTTTCTAGCCTGCTTGTTGCATTGTCCTGAGCCTCTGCACCTCAAGAAGTCTCACCTTTGGCCAGTGTTGCTGGAAAAGCCACTGTGTTCCTTCTGCATGATTAATGATCCATGCCACCGAGAGCTCTCCTTCTGCATCATTTAGTTTGACACTCTGTATGATGTCCTTATCTTGAGATGCATTTCCTCTAGTGGAAGACGCTAACAAAGAGGTGTATATATTTTTTGTCTTTCATACTTAGAACACATTTTCATTAAAATCACTTTACTGTTAATAAAAGTATTAACAGTATGTATTACACCATGGTACTGAATATTGATTTAGTATTTACAATGAACCGTAATTAAGTACTTATACGATTATCACATAATGCAGACCACTGATTGGTCAAATGCGGTCATACAGAGTCAATGTGAAATTCCAGGCATATCGATGTTTAGTAGTGTCTCATGACTGTTCTGATTTTTCTTTCTTTTTTCATCAAATATTTTTTTTTAGGATGTATGACATGACAGTTTTATTCAATTGTCCCAGATCAACAGCACTGCTAAAACCCCTTTCACAAACAACCTGTGAAATTTTGATCAAAATTTTTAAAAGTTAACGGGGTTACGACAGAAGGGACTGACATAGATATGGGTGAAGTGGATTTGAAAACTGCATTCTTGTGTTTCCATATAAAATGTGTGTGGTACATTTGTCATGGTCAAATAGTACAATGCTGTATTATGCATATTGTAAGATTCCAACCGTACCATGGGTAGTTAAAACCAGAACCTATTTTGTACATTATCCATACTGCATGCCAGAGCTACCTTGTACTCTAAGAGTACCCCTCTAAATTCTCCAGGTTTATTCATTCCTTCTTTTTCTAAGCCGCTTATTCAACTAGGGGCAGTTAGCCTAATGTGCATGTTTTTGGACCGTGGGCGTTAGCACGAGGAGAACATACAAACTCCACACAGAAACGCATGAGCCCAGGAATCGAACCCAGGCCTTCTTGCTGTGAGGTGGACATGCTAACCACTGCACCACCATGCCGCTCATTTCTCCATGTTGTGCTGTCTAATGAAAAAGCGTGACAAAGGTATTATTATTCGCTGCCTTTGCGAAACTTATTGCTGCCATGCCAGATAAGAAAAACGGATTCGTGTGACATCATAACGTGATAAAATTAATTGTGTTAACAGACATTATAACATTATCATATAATAGTAATAAACTTTGCATATTATGACAAGCAACAGCAGAATCTCATCATGTCTCAATTCAAGCATAAAGTAAAACTTATATAATCATATCGTGTGAATGAACCATATTCCTCAGTTTTGTCCATTTTCTGCAGAGAACAAGTTTCACGTTACAGCCTAACAAGATATCATGCTGTAACTTAAAACATTTGACAATATAACCAGATTTGTAAGTTGAAAATATCTCTTTAAAACATAGCAACCATCTTATTATTTCACTAAATTACTTTCATGTTACACTGTAATACTGGTTTGTTTTTCTTTTACTGGCTTAGCGGCAGTACCCTGTGTATCGATTGATTCGAACAGTTATAACGTCATATTTGTTTCTTAATTATAAATACTTTAGGATGTTTACACTTCTCATAGCTTCCTGCTGCAGGATACGAGAGCAGTATTGGCAGATTTAGGTTAAGACTGGAATGTACAGTAAGAGGCATGCAGTTGGTGCTTAGCCATTTTCCTCATTAGCTATTACACAAGCTTATTAGTCTGTAGTTGAATAATCAAAGCTCAGAAATATGTGTCCTCTCCAGCTCTCTGTATTGTGTAAGTTGTGATTTCTGCAACCTGCATTGGTTTGGAAGTGCTCCTGGACTGCGTAGCCTCTTTATCCTCATCAGTGTTGTGTAAAGAAAGGGAGGTTAATCCCATGAGGCTCACAAATCCTTGTCAGGGGCTTGCTCTCTCCAGAACACCGGGTACTGCGTCTCGGGGGTTGACGCCAAGTACAGCCGTGGCAGGATGCCAGGTCTGCTCAAGTTGCAGGTGAGGACGACGGTTCAGTGGAAACAAAGCACGGGTTTGTCTTGAGCACAGGGTGTCCTTGTGACGACACAGCAATATAGTGCTTAATGCCCCTACTCAAGAGTGCTGTTGGAGTACGTAAAGTGTGCATCTGAGATGTAAATATATATAGACGTAAGTGACGAGGACGTTGTACACTCGTGGGCTCTTGGCATTTTGATCTGGACACCAGAGCCCACTGTCCTGACTTCAACCCTCACTGTATTCATTTGGCACAGTGCATAAAATCCTAATGGTAACGTTGTAGTGAATTCTGTTGAAAGCATCACGTTCAGTGCCTGCAGGCTGGCTCCAATAATCAGGCAGTTCTCTTCCTAAATTACAGCCCGGGAAGGATGTGTTATTTTCGATGATTACAGCCTCGGCCATTTAATAAATAAACAAACTCTGGCTGATGGAACTCATCTTTGGCCAGAAATATTCTGCAGGGTTATATGGTTATGTGCAGTGATAGTCCGAAATGCAATAACTGCCCTGCTTTGTATCTTTACATATTTATATCATCACACTGTAGAGTAGTGCGGTGACGGTGAACAAGCAGGTGAAAGCATGAAATGGGGAACAGAGGACTTAAAACCCCAAACAGGTCAAGTGAGCCAACACCCTGATATCTAATCTCTTTCAACTCTCTCTTGCTCCAGAGCAAATGATGAAATCATGCACTCTTTCAACAGTTTTTATTTACTAATTTTTTTAAACTCCTGTAAATATAAAAACCAAGCAGTTTTTCGGTTATGTTTCTTTACACACTCTGTTTTTTGTATTCAAGATCTTTTGATTTATGAGTTCTTTTCCTGCCAAGAGTAATGGTGTGGAAATGCAGTGAAAGCGTAATCATACAATCTGTAACTTGCTGTTGTAACACTTTGGAGTAAGGGTTAATGCAAGAGGATACTTAAGAGATGTGAGGGGGCGGGGCTAAAATAGAAACCTTCTGCAAATTGCACATCCAAATGCAAAACTTTTGTAACGGTCACCTGTCACAGGATCTGCTGAGTCAAAACTAGAACGCGTCAACGTGATACTTACTTACAGCAAGTGGCTTGTTTGGTTATTTGTATGATTTACATTTTTTTCTATTCTATGTAGAGAAGAATTGATTTGCTTGCTTGGACCAGTCCCATGGCAGAGGTGGTTTTATATGTCTTGTGTTTTAAGTTCTCAGTATCAAATGGCACGTTAAGCAGTTTAATGGAACCCTGCCAAGTGACAACTAGGGTTGCAAAGAGGCTGAATATGATTCTTATGACTAAGCTTGGGAATTTTGGAAATATTTCAATTTGCAAATGGGAGTTTCCTTGGGGAATTATTGGGAATATATGAGAATATATGAGAAGTCACTGGAATTAACTTGAAATGAACAAATATACAAACTGCACCATATACAAATATAAATATAATCATTTTGTTTTGTCGTAAGCAGATGATGCAAACATTCATTCATTCATTTTCTGTACCGCTTAATCCTAATTAGGGCATGATGCGAACATTTGAACTTAAAAAAAGAAAAGAAATGTTTTTCTTTTTGAGTAGAAATTCAACTGAATTTGCATTAAATCGGGGTGTTTTAATCAAGATGATGCTGCAAAACCTTTTTTTCAACTACATTAAAGTTCCTAGTTATAGATGAACCTGCAATCTTAAAATCTTCCACATTATTCCTGTTCATTTCCATGGAATTTTGAAAATTCCTGAAATTTTGCAACCTTTGTGACAACAATATTGTTACAGGTCACTTCACATCTAGAGACTCACCAGCATGTTCAGAAGGTGAAGGCATAAAGTGAAGAAAAGAACAAACTCAGTGTGTAGATAATGATCTAAATGGCTTAGAACAAGAACTCCATTAGGCCGATCTTTTTATAGCAGATGTAGATACATGATAATAAACCTTGTGTGCATCGCTGTACTCCTGTTGGTGTTATTTCCGTATTCCTGAATATTTCTTCTCCTGCAACAGCTATTTAATCTCATCATCCTCCATGATTTACATATCTCCACTTCGCACCTGCCTTGATATTCAAATGAATCATAAATCTTCAGCTGCTGGAAACGTTTGGCAGCAGTCACTCATATAGCTAAAGGAAATGAAACCACCTTCAGGGTCCTGGTACCTTTCAGTACCATCAGCATCCAGCAAATGTAGCATGGAATAAATTACATTCAGAGACTTTAGGACTGATTATTAGCATTTTTATTAATCCAGAATTGCCTGCTTTGATAGGAATTTGCCTAGCATGTTTTTTTTTGTGAGGAATTTTCAGCGAAGCACCATAAATTCATATAACCATGAGACATGCTGCAGTGTGAGAATGAGATGGTTTTAATCTACTGTTGTTATCTGCCTGCCCTGAGAAAACACATCTGTTTGAGTGTGTGGTTTCCAAAAAGGGACTTATTACAGTGGCAGTTATTAGCAGAGAGGACACACATACATACACACACACTTAGAGAAATGCCTGCTGACCACACTTGAGCCCAAATTAGCACATCTCGTATCTACCATGAGGGAGAAAAACAGCTTACTCTTTTCCTGTTTTATCTCTTCATCTCTGGCTGCAGTTCTGTTTTATTTTCCACTCATTTTTCGTGCATTTGTCCCAGTCCTAAGACAGGGTTGAGAAAAACACTAGTGAGGGTTAGGAAGGGCAAAAAAAAGGCTGATTTGTTTTTAAGTGGGTGTGTACAGTTAAAATATTGCAGGTTGTGCATGAGCCTGATAGAAATGTCAATGTCAAGTTAAATTAAATTGCATAGTTATAATGTTACAAAGTGTTTTACAAGGTGGAATGTAAAAGTAAACATTTGATATAACTATATAAATTATAATTATAAAATGATATTCTATATTTGTATATTATATAAAATAAATACATTATTGTTATTATTATTATTATTATTCATTCATTCATTCATTCATTCATTCATTCTCTGAAGAGCTTAATCCCAATTATGGTCGCTGGGGAGGCTGGCGCCCATCTCAGCTGACTACAAGGGCAGAGCACACCCTGGACAGCTTGCCAGGCCGTCGCACAGCAGGAACACGCTGACGGCAACCCAGTGGCCTACTCTTTACGAACGTCATTATTTTTTATTATTATTATTATTATTATTATTATTATTATTATTATTATTATTATTGTTGTTGTTGTTGTTGATATTATTTATTAATAATAATAATAATAATAATAATAATAAATAAGATGTTAACGTAGTTAATTATTTTTATAATTTTTTAAAATTATTCTAATAATATAAATAGGTAATATGAATGATATGAATATTAGTTATTTAAAAAAAAATCACATAATAAAAAAGTCATCCAAGACATTCTAGTTCTGGAGAAGCTGTACTGATACTGGATGTACGACTGAAGTTCATAATGGAATTCTAGTTCTTCACATAAATACTACATGCACAAGATAAAAAGCCTTTATTCATCACATTGAAATTCTTTTCACATATCCCAACTTGTTAGGGGTCGGAGTTCAACAGTGGCAGCTTGGCAATAGTGCATCTTGGACCCCCCCAAAATTCTGATGAGTGATCCAGAGTCTTAACCATTGAGCCAAACCTGTTTCTACATATTTAAGATGTCATCATCCTGAAATACAGTATTTGGTTCCATTAACATCACTTACAACTATTCTATTTTTGTTTAAACAATTTTGTAAAATACAAAATAAAAACATATATTTTAACTTTAACTTTAGTTTCTTATGTATTCCATTTAAAAATTTTGGAAGATATGGCTTGTAGGATGTATTGTGAAATATCACCAATATAAAAGGCTGACATCTTTTGTACACAAGCTGCAACACAGAAACATGATGGTCATAATGTACACACGACTGTATATGCAACCTATTATGTAATAATTTAAATAACTAAACAGTTCTTTGCCATGTCAATCATGTGTCAAAATGTATGTATACTCAAGTGAAAGAATGACTTTTTAAGTAAAAAAAAGTTTTGTTTTTTTTGCTATACTGTATTAATCAAGTAGCATAATGAAGTTAAAGCAATATTCGATAATATTTGGGGAGTAAAGCTGGTCTCTAACAAAGTGAATGACTTTTTCTTATTCATGGAATCTGTGCCCATTTCCACTAACATATACAAAGCTCCACCCATATTGCATGGTAATTCATCTAGAGTTTGCATGTTAACTACAGTCACCGTTAGCAAGGATTGGCATATCACTTTCAAGCAGTTTGAAAGCCAAGGTACAGATCTTCAGGTACCGTAACAAAGCAAAAGCACTTTAAACTTGATAAATGAAAATTATTATTATTATTATTACTATTATTATTATTAACAATTATGCACGGAAACCAAGGCACTTGTCGCTAAATCGTCCTCGAGAGGGAACTGTGAGGAGAATATTTAAGTCACTGACATCCACTGGGCTTGAGGTGAATATCTGTTTTAGTAGACTACATGGGAACATGATCAAAAAATGTCATTTTTATATCGTTTATTTAAAAAAATTAAAGCAAACTAAAATGAGATTTCTATAGATTATAATTACATATTTTAGCCATAAACAGAGGGACGTCAGTTGAGCTCTGTGCGCTCTGAGCGGAAGTAAACGTTTAGTACATACTACATGGAAACATAAGTAAACCATGCACTGTAAAGGTGTTTAGTATATACTACAGAGAAACATAATAAAAACTAAAATGAGATTGGAAGAATATTTTTTAATCTCAAGATAGCAAACCATTTAGATTGCAACATTCCCATGTAGTCTATAAGGTAAGAAAGTATGTTATTTAATGTAGCTTTTATCTTTAAGGCTTCAGTACAAAACCGAAGAAGTAATCCGAACAGACACCACACGTCCTGAGGATAAGTGGAACATGTGTAAATGTAAATGTGTAAATGTGATTTTTCTGCTTGTTAAAAGGGACTGAGAGTACTTTAAGATGACTTAAAAGGGTAGATGGACAGATGGACTTCCGGGTCACTGTTGGACCCAGCCAGCGTCGTGCTAATTGAAGATGGCTAATTAAAATAACGACGGTACGGCTTTGGCATTCTGAGAGGTTTTAAATGTGAATAATTCATCACTTGCTGTATTTCCACCAGAAATATTCAACAGAGCTTAGCACTAATGTTAATCGCTTAATCATGATGATGAAATTGCTATTTTGATGCGATGAAACGAATACTTGTGTCAGTGGCAGAGAAACACAGGTAAACATGTTGACGAAGCCTCGTATCTTCCGTGTGTTTTTAGGACGTGTATGTTAATTAAGAGTCCAGACTGCTGGATTGGATGAAATGGACTGGAGGAAAACAGAGACAGAAGAAAAGGACACTAATCTAACACCTAATCCTCCCGGCATCTGTCAGCGATGCATTAATCAGATGAAAAGGAAACGTGTTATTTGCTTACAGCCACTTCAGTTGCAGCTTTCGGGATTTCTGTTCGAGAGTGAAAACAGTGTTTTCATATTAGACAGGTGTCTCAGTTTCATGTATTAATATAGCATATGCTTTGTATACAGTAGAGTTAGCATATGCTGCTCACATCCATATGTGTTGACTATTTAAATAATAATAATAATAATAATACTATATACAGTAATATCCAGGTATACGGTAGCTTTTTACTTGATCACATTGGAAATAAATTTGTACCACTGAGGTGTTAAGCTCAATCAGATCAGCACTATCACTGTTCTGCACTTCTAGTAGAATAATGCAGTGCCAAAGGACTCACACAATCACCACCATTAGCATAGAATGCAGAGAACATGATTAAACAACGACCATTCATCCCTGATTATTCCTTCTCGATAAAGTTATTCACTTTGCACTCGTTTTATCCCGTACTGTATTTATCACCAACACACAGTTTCATCAGTCTTAATAATGCAGAAGTGTATTTGATGAGGATTTTTACATCCCTGTCCATTTTATGAGTGTCGTTAAGTTTATCTGTTGGCTGTTTCAGACACATCGCAGTCGGCCGTGTTGGTGAGTTGCTAAAATGATTAACACTTGTAGAGGAGTTGATTAATCACCACTGATGGGCTGGGAGCTTTCTCTGACAATACACTGACAGCACAATACATTTAACTCACATTCATTCATCACACCATACAGGGCCTCATGCGCACACACACACACACACACACAAACACACACACACACACATGTGCACACATGTCCTTAACATATCTCTGAATCAACGTAAACTACTACAGAAGCGTGAATCTCTGGACAAAGTCGCTGTTGCACTTTTTGTCCGTGAGAACTTGCACCCTGTGGTTTCATGTAATGCTTGGGCAGTAAAGATCTCTCAAGGGAGAGGGTAGATACAAACAGCTGAAAACAACAGGATCTTTTATGACTTTTTAAATTTAGGAAGTGAATGAATTAATTAAGGAAGTAAAATAGCTTGTTGTTGCTGTACAATAAGTACACTTTTGTTATTAATAATTAACAATTATAAATAATTTTTTTAGTATATGCTACGGTCCAGTCCCTGGCACTTTTTTTTTTTTTTTTTTTGGGGGGGGGTTGTTTTTGTTTTTTTTTTTGCTTTGATAGTTTATTCTTTACATTTTGGACTGTTGTACTAAGCATTTCACTACATATTGACTGTGTATAATTTGTATGTGACAAATAAAATTTGAATTTGAATTTGAAATTTTTACAGGGAAACATTTTTACAAATTTTAACCATGACATGAGGCAGTTATTGAGCTCTACACACTCTACTAGTAAGCATCAGTGATGTGTAGCTAACCGCCTTTTTTTTTTTTTAATTCTCATTATACTCATTCAGAATTTTACTGTATATACTACATGGGAACATAAAGTTTACTAGAATGAGAAGGGGCAGCGGTGGCCCAGTGGTGGTGTGCTGGATTACTGAGCCAAAGGTCGGGGGTTCAAGCCCCACTATCACCGAGTTGTCACTGCTGTCCCCCCCAGTGCAGCTAACTGGGTTATCAAAGGCCAGCCATGTCTCTCACTGTCTGTGGTGAGAGGCATGTAAAAGAACGTTGCTGACTTTCTTAAAGAGTAGGCTGTATTGAAATTGGGACAACAATGCCATCGTCTGCCCCAAGTGACCGTGAAAAACTGTGAGTGTCCATTGTATTCATTCAAGCATTATCCACCCAGGGTAATGTTTTTTTAATCCTCCGTGTAGTATAAACTAATACTTATCAGGCAAATGTTACTATATTTGCACCCAGGTGTCAGTAGCCGACAAAGCTATTTGTACTTGGGGTGAAAAAGTCAAAGTGGTTATTTGCATGGCAGAACAGAGACAAGCAACCAGATACCCATAACCCACAATGCTATTAACATCTGGCACACTTTATTTAATCTATATGAATATGCACTGAGTGTTTTAGAAGGAGCATTGGAGTCCAGATCTCCTGCATCACATAAAGGGTGAAATCCAAACCCTACCCTTACATCGTAAAACGATGTGTGACTGTGCATCCATCACAGCGTTTACAGATTCTGTAGAGCCAGGTGTGTGTAAATAGCTGAATATATGCCATGTGACTATTCTCACACAGGTGCAAATAATTATTAACCCAAAAAGTAATACTATAAATAACAGGATCGTTATTACAGCAATGTAGTGGTTTTTTTTTTTTTGAATAAACAACCATTTAAACAATAATTATATAAATGGCATGTCATTATGATGATGATGATGATGGTGGTGGTAGTGGTGTCTGGTATGTACACCTATAATAAGTTAATTAATATTATAATTAGTAGTAGTAGTAGTAGTAGTAATAATAAACCAAAATATTTCCTATTTAGTAATATTTACTATTAAAATATATATGAAGTGTTTTTAATCACAGGATTTCCTTCATTCTCATCATCTTCTTTTCTTCTTCTTCTTCATCTTCTTATTATTATTATTGAAAATAATAATCAAGAAGAAGAAGAGGAAGAATTTTGATGATTGTTTGTTTTATTAATTATGACTTATTATTTTGACTTTATCTTTTGTTTACTGTCACTTTATCCCAGACACTGAATTAATCATTAATCCACATGGGCCTGTTGGGGTGAATAATTTCACACATTTCTTTTCAGTTAACATGCAGTCATTGGTACATAATAAGTAAAGAGTGACATGGAGCCTAAAGACTGTGGTGTGAATGGGTGCATGTGTTTTGTTAATAATAATTTCTTAAGCCAGTTATACAGACACAAACACCTGCTAATGTTCACTCACATGTGACGACAGTGGTGTGAAAAGTAGAGGATGATGAAACACACACACACACACACACATACACAGGAAACTATTAAACATCAGGCAGTTATAGACTGGATACTTTCTACACATTATCTGTCTATTGTTTGTTGCTTACTTTAATTTAGTTTTCATTTTGTTCACCCGGTCTCAGCATGTAACGTTCCATGCAGTGGTGATCAGGTGGCATCGGGGAGCCACAGTAAGAGGAGCCTCTCGACTTATTATTGAAAATGACCTCAGAGGTGTCCTCTCATGTAGACAGCCTGTCTGTACGCATACACTTGGATTCTAGGCAGCTGATGGAAATAGAATGGCTGTAGGGATTTCTCAAGCAGATGACCTGGAAAACATTGCTCTGCATGCACTCTGCGTGTATGAGTGTGTATGAGTATGGATGTGGGCGTGCGCACACTCTTTCTGCATAGACACTGATACCGAAACAATTGTGCTTATGATCTGTTTATATCATGCTTACATCTCCCAAAGACTGGCTCTTAGCACTGAGCTCTTAAGTCACCCAAGTCTTAAAACTGTGGTAGGGATTATTTTTAAATCACCTGCAATTCCGCAGAATGTCAACAGACACAACAGACACAGTGCATAAAACCATGCAGATAAAGGTCAAAAGTATCAGTTAAAGGTGCAATAAACACACTTAAAAATGTCTTGCTTGTGCAGATACCCTGGAAAATATGTAGGACATGAATAAAAATGATCTTTTATCCCAAGGCTGTGGCACAAATATATTAAGTAGCTGTGATAATCAGTTATGAAAACTGACTTATGGTCCAGCCTGCCTTTTCTGGGTGGGAATAGGAGGTCCCACATAGAAGTGAGCATTCGCAAACGCCGTCCAAAGATGCGTCTGATGTTCATTCGCCATCTATTCAATGTTTTGATTATTGGCAAACGTTTACATAACGTTTGGACCGTGTGTCTACCGTTTGTTTGTAAAATGTTATGCAAATTCATATATACTGTATTCAGACTGTTATAATATTTATCGGAAAGCATCAAGTAAGAGTTTTAATTACTGAAAGTTGATATTGAAAGTTGGAAATTAATGTTTGTTGTATGTTTGCAAAGGAGTGATAGACAGACGATGGCTAGAGAGACTTTGTATTCATTTAAAAATCATTCGGACGATATCAGTAGATATTATATTGAGTATCAGTAGACCTAGAGGATTATCCAGCTTCCAAACAACGAGGTAGCAATACTACTTCACAATTAGTAGTTTGTATCATATTTGCAAACAAACATTTTTAGTTCTCACTTTAATGTTTGTGCTCTGTTTGTGTCAAGTTTGGATGATGTTTGCAAATGGCATGATGCAAACATTGAACAAACGTTCATAAAACGTTTGGTTTCCATGTGTGGTGTGCTAAATAAAATTTATAAGTAATAAATAAGTAAAAATCTACTGTATTCAGTATCAGGTATTAACCAGCTGGTATATGAGTTTGATATATATATATAAAAAGTCACCCTTTTATTATTATTAGCTGAATCGGTGCTAGTCTTTCTTTCTGAAATTGAAAAGTGTGTGTAGGAGAGGGAAACACTGTTTTTTCCCCCTCTAGTCCCATTACAGCTACCAACCAGAGAGGCAAAAGGTATCATGAGTTTTCTCCAAGGCTGCCATGTGAAGCCATCCGGCCGAATCATTTTGAACTGCTGCTCAGGCATAAGAACTCCCTCTCCCCTCACCTCCATGAGCCCACAGGTATCCATGATTGTTAGTGTCACTTGCAATGGTTGGGATAGGGTGTATACCACCAGTCCGGAAAGCATGGCCAATTACATTGCTTTGACTTTTTAAGTCAGTTCAGGAAATAGGAGTTCACTGAGCAGATCTGATTCCTAAGCCCCTTAATGAAGTCTGCTAGCTTACAAGAAGAATAGATTCCTCTTAACCATGAGATTCAGATGATGATCCAGGCGAGATAGAAGGGGCACTCCACTCGGTAACTGAAATTGAGTTATTTATAAGTGTATGTTTATTTTAAATATTTGGACTTGTGGGGAAAAAGTTCTCATGGTGTGTGGCGTATCTGTGATTAATAATGCATTATGTAGGAGGAAGTAGAGTATATCAGCAGCGTAGCAGTGTAGGTAGGACTAGCAGCTCTTTGAAAGTTTCTGCTCTTCTGCTGCTCTACCCAAGGAACAGTATTTACGGTAAGTTCCACTTTAACTGCATACATGGCATACTTCTGCACCACACTTGACTTGGCCTTAGATATTATGTAAATAAATAGTGGTGTGAGTGAGAGTGTATGTTTTGTGTGTATGTGCATGTGAGTGAGGGATTGATGTCAAAAATTGATGTGTGCAGAGAACACCGTGTGTGTTTCCTGCAGAGGCACCAGTGTGGGCAGAGAGAGAGAGGGAGAGAGAGAGAGACCTGCTGCAGTGATTAATGACGCTCCTGTGGGAGATGCAGGCAGGCGCCGAACACAATCACGGCCCCAGACTCTGTCCTTCACACGGGAAAGAGACGAGGCCCACTCCCTCCCTCCACGCTAAACACCCGGCCCAGCCACTTCCTCCACTGTGACTCCCCTCACATTGTTCCCCAGGAAGGGAGCAAGAGAGAAAGAGAGAGAGAGAGAGAGAGAGAGAGAGGTGGAAAAAAAGAAAATCGAAAGAACGAGCCCAAGAGAAAAAGAAAGTGTCAGCAGAGCAACGGCGTGTGTATGTGGAGGCTGGCAGGAAAGCAGGCAGCGTGAGGATCTGTGGCTCCTCTCCTCAGTGCCTCCTTTTCTGTGTCCTTAAACAAGGTTTTCAAACAGGTTTGAACCTGGCTGCCCTCTCAATGGGGCCTTTGTGGGAACGGATGTGTGGACATTGCTCTTCAGCAAACAGGACAACTTGGTCCCTTTCTCAGGCTCTTGGTGCATCTTTAGTGGGAATGGTGGCAAAAAAAGTGCAAGTGTATTGTTAGTATCAAACACCCAGCTTATATATTCTAAATCTTTTACATGAAATATAGTAGTACAACACTGATATACTGTATCTAAATAGACAATAGTAAAATATAGTGCCGCTAACGCCAGTCGTTTTCGGTCGAGACTAATTCCATTAAATGTAATAAAATGTAGAATTTAAGTGTTTTATAGTAAGAACAGATTTATTTTCTTTTTCTTTTTTTTTTTTAGTAAGAATTGGACAGCTTTCACCAAATGCAATTTTTTTAGACTACAACTATTCCATGCTAACCAGCAAGTTCCATGCTAACTGGCTCACCAGAAAAAATCAACAAATTATAGAATCATTTCATAGTAAGAATATATTTTTTATGATCAGGAATTTGACTTTTTTTTTCTTCTTTTTTTTTTATTGGACTACTGAGATACTACTGGAATACAGACCTTTATCTAACCAGCTAGTTTCGTGCCAACCAGCTAGTGCTGTGCTACACAGCTCTCCACGAAGAGCAACGTACTGCTAAAGTATTTTATAATGCAAATTTTCTTATTTTTAACAATTAAACAGTTTATCCAACAGACGTGACTTTACCGGACTACTAAAGGAACAGGCCTTCAGCTAACCCGCTAGCTTCCTGTAAAATATTTTATGATAAGAACTTTCCTCCCACAGTCCAAAAACATGCACAGTAGGCTAATTGGCTGTTCCAGATTACCCCTAGGTGTGAGTGTGAATGGTTTTGTGTGTGTGTGTGTGGCCCTGTGATGGCCTAGCGAGCTGTGCAGGGTGTACCCTGCCCCTGCCGAAAGTCGGCTGGGATGGGCGCCAGCCTCTCCACGAACATAATTATGTTTAAGCGGCTTAGAAAATGAGTGAATGAATGAATATATATATATATATATATATATATATATATGTGTGTGTGTGTGTGTGTGTGTGTGTGTGTGTGTGTGTGTGTGTGTGTGTATGCATATATATTGAATTTTTAAGAATTCAATTATTCCATTCTGTCCACTTCCTCCACTGTGACTCCCCTCACATTGTTCCTCAGGAAGGGAGCAAGATAGTGAGAGGTGGAAAAAAAAAGAAAATGGAAATAGCGAGCCCAAGAGAAAAAGAAAGTGTCAGCAGAGCAGCAGCGTGAGTATGTGGAGGCGGGCAGGAAAGCAGGCACCATGAGGATCTGAAGCTGTGAGATTAAATATGATCAGAAAGAAAGTGGATGGAGCCACTCCACAGGGTTTGAATGGAGACCAGTGAAGACAGATTGGGGCTACTTCCTGGTGAACCTCTTGCTGACTTCTTGTTGGTCTACTGCGCAACAAAAGTCTCCATTGTTATGAAGAAAGGCAACTGGTAGCTACCTTATGGTAGCTACACCATAAAAATTCTTTTGCGGCCACATTTTTCTTGAGTGCTTCATGGGGTACTTCTTTTCCACAGTTTATATAAATATTTTCAGATTGTCCTGTGAGCTTCTTATCCCAACAATACAGTTGTGTGACTGACAAAGTTACAATTTTACGAAAACGGTGTTGTTTTTGTCATACATCATGGAGCCTTGGGCCTCCAATGAAACTCTTACCAGTTCCCTGGTTGTCCTTCCTTGGCTTGCCTTTGGTAGGTACTTACTCCTGCATACCAGGAACACCCCTTCAGTCTGCTTTGGAGATGAATAGACCCAGTGGTTTAGCCATCACAGTGTGGCTTTTGTCAAAGTCACTCAGATCCTTACACTTGCTCATTTTTCCTGCTGACAACACATCAACTTCAAGAACTGACTGTTCATTTTTTGCCTAATTCATCCCACTCCAGGTGCTGCAGGTGCTGCTGTAATGAGATAATAGATGTTATTTCCTTCACCTGTCAGTGATCCTAATGTTTTAATGTTATGGCTGATTGGTGTAAATGAACAGAATGATATAGAAGTAAACTAATTTGATGTACAAACAAACAAATAAATAAATAGATAAATAGATAGATAACTAGATAGATAAATAAATAAATGAATAAATAAACAAGCAAACAAACAAACGAATAAATAAATAAAAATAAATAATTAAAAACAAACATAAATGAATGGAAGTCAATGAAAGCTAAAGGTAACTGAGCCTCTTACTTCCCCATGAGTGTGACATATTCGGACTGCTTGATTAGCCCCTTGGGTGTAAAACACATTTGGAGGCAACATCTCAACCCTTCTGAATTATGTTTTGTACGCCAGCAGATCTGACAGCACTTCTGTCTTCAAGGCAAATCGCATGGTTAAATTAGTGCACTTGTCCC
>JAOUQZ010000025.1:3747982-3766439 GCA_028564935.1 Neosilurus hyrtlii | reverse complement strand
GCTTTGAGATTAGTAGGTTCTCAGTAACATGAGAAACTGTGTTTATTTTTAAAATATTACGCTGGAAATAGAAAAAACCCAGACGCTGATGAAGTAATAACTCTAAGTTTAAGGACTAAGCGGTTCAGAAAATGAAAATGATGAATTATGGGACAGCTTTGCGTTGGGCCACATAGATACAGCCTAGCATTAATAATTTTGCTTTTCTTATGATTCCATGTAGTATGTGCTAAACAAGTATTTGCAGCAGACTCAGTGGGAATTGCTTTTTCATGATTGTTTTTGTTTAAAAGACCACATTTTATGGTAAATTTAAAAAAATTGTGATGCATGTTGAGATGTTTTTAGAGGTGGCATCTCTGTTCCAATTGACACTTAAATTTCATTTTGTCCATCGTCGCTTTCCTTGCGGAGGTCTTCCATTTTTCTCCATAGTCTATTCGAAATGCACCTGTCAAGCAGAACTTGCTTTTGTAGGGCATCGTTTTCCAGACATGGCAGACATGGGCCAGGTATTTGAAGAACTGTAGATGACAAAACTCTTAAATGGGCTGTGTACTAGCAATTTCATATAGCTGTTGGATTGATATCTTAAATGCCCAGTGGAGTTGATCAACAACTTGAGTTGTTGGATCTAAAACTTGCTTCCTATCCTTACAAGGGGGTGCGTCACTGAATAATTGTTATATATGGAGAGGGAGGGAGACAAAACCTTTAACCACAATGTGCTCTTTAATTGACCAATTTCCCAGCTGTGCAAATGCTCACATCAAATCAGATAATTATCAACGATCAATTTCCCTCCTGGGACCAGCTCTCATTTTCAGTCCGTGTCCTGCACTGAAGTGTGTCTCTACTCATGGCAGTGTGAATGACCAGGCATGGGGGTCCATGTGTGGTAAGCACCTCTTTTGCGGACTCTTTGGACGCCTCCCCAGCAGGCCTTTTGTTAACTCTAAATGACTGTGGATCCATTTAGTTAACCCAGTGCTACCCGGGGGCAGATTTCATTATCTGCCCTCTCTCAGGGGCTCTAATTGGGAAACACTGTTGTTGCTCAGCACCTGCATTTGGCCTGCATCTTTGTAGCCTTGGAAACAGCAGCATGCTGAGCGTTGGGTTTCTTTTTCTTAACCCCTCTCTTTTAAACACACACACACACACACACACACACACACACACACACACACACACACACACACACACACACCCACACACAGAGTGTCCATACCCTTTGGTTTAGCACTACGGATAGTTTAAGGCAATAGCAGCAGGTTATCACCTGAATAGCAGTGTGCACTGAACACTGTTCTCCAAAATGCTGTTTTATTCAGTTTCAAAAGCTTGAATTTTTTTTTATAATTGACATGAACTACGCTAAAGGTCTGAGCATGTGTATGGCTGTTGGTTTGTTCCCTTTACCTGTAATATCTTACACTGTGTGCTTTCATGTAAGATTTCTCTTGGGAATGTTTCTTTTTTTAAAACAAACAAACAAAAAAACAGCTGTAAACAAGACACAAACAGTTGTGTTTGCAAAGGTAGCCACATTTCCTACCACTGCTATAAATGTTTCTCAGGATTGTATCAGTCAATATTCTGAAATATCAGCAAGCCTCAGATGTAACTCTTGAATTTTCCATTTGATGTTAATCGAGTAACATAATCCCGTTCTCAACATGTCGACTGTGTGAGAGGGACGCGAGAGGCCCCCTCACTGTTATTAAGGACTATGTTCATAGCCTCTAGTATGATTGTCTATTTAAGGTGATAAGCAGACTGCAAAAATGTCAGGCGAGAAACCAGGAAGTGGCTTTGGTTTGACGGGAAACTGCGTTGAGTTTCCCTTTCTCAGTCACTGACGAGTATCAGTGATCTGCTGCTTCTTCACTAGAACATTCTGCTTTAAGATCAGGAAATTTAGCTGGAAAAAACCCTGTATAGAGTGAAAGTGAGGACAGTGAACTGCTGAATGAGTAACACTGGGTACTTTAACATTGTTTTAAACTTCATATGCAGGGTTTTAAGTGTTTGTGACTGACAGAGGATTGGTACTAAAGTACACACTGTGTAATGTGATATATGAAATATAAATGTACAGTAATACAGTTTGCATTTTCACGAAACAAATCTGGGGGGGGACGACTCAGCAACACAGATGGATAACGAATTGTTGATAAACTTAAGCTAAACACCAAACAGTGTATGGGATGGAGCTGGATCTGACTCAACGTCTCTAATATGCTCAACCTCTCACCTTAACACCCAGCTCTGTACATTTTATACACAATTAAGAAGCCTTAATTTGTCATATACACATCACTGCACAGTAAAATTCTTTTTTCTTCGTATATCCTAGCTTGTGAGGAATTTTTGTTCAGAGTGCAGGGTCAGCCCCTTGACAAGGCGCCCCTGAAACAGATAGGGTGAAGGGTCCAACAGTGGTAGATTAGTGGTGCCCTGACTTTCTAAGAAATAAAGCAAAGATCTCACATAGCTGGCTGTCACATGTGAACCATGGCAAAGATTACAGTGGCCATTCCGGTGGATTTTGGAGGCGGTCTGTCTCAAAAGTATGGGTAAAGGGGAAAAGGCAGTTTCCTTAGAAACGTAAGCATCTTCACTGCATACACCGCAGTCATCATGTCTACTGGCAGTAATTGCAATGCATACATGGCAGACGCTGCTCAGTGTAAATTTTACTGAGTGAAATCTGTGGTAATATTGGGCAAGCCATGTACACCTTATGGATGTCTTCGTGGTCGCAGCGGTTGAGTTGGTCTGGCGTTTGACCCACAGTAAAATTTTAACATGACCAAACTTTCAGTGAATGGAAGCCACGTCCTCGGGTTCTCAAGGTAGCTGCTCAGTACTTGTATAACGTATAATGAGTATGATGCCGGCTGACTCTCATAAGGCAAAAAATTATCAACCATGAAGTTATTCTGGTTATGTAAGACCGGGGCATAACCCAGAGCCTTAACCACTGAGCCATCGAACACGTTCAAAACAGTTATCCTGTTTCATCTCCACCCAAATAGCAGGAACTGGATCAGGTCCAGCTTCACCCTGTGGACTGTTTATTCTACAGAGAAGGGCACTTGTGAAAATGTCATATAGCTTATTCAATTTCCCTCCATCCTAAGAATTCAACTGTTAGTTGATGGTTATTCATGCATTATGGACTAGTTTACTACATGTTGTTTTCATGATGCTAAAAGCTTTTTTATTTCCTGCACAGCAGGTTAAGGACTTGACTTTAACCCTACAAGTTAGCTAATGATGTATGAAATTTATGATGTACTGTTTTCTTTCCTGTAATCATTATCAGTATGAGAGTCATGTATAAGCATGCTGCTGCTCCGCAAAGCACGAGTTCAGAGTACTGTCCCATTTGGCTGTGTCACGTTCTCTTTGTTGCTCTAAGAGCTCGTGTATACAAACAGCTCATCTCGCAGGTGCGCGTGCAGTTATCAGATGTGTTAAACGGCCTCTCTGAGCAACAAAAGTGAGGAGGAGACTCTGGGAACACGTGTGCAGCATGTAAACACTGCAGAGAGGAAGTGGTGCAGTCTCACACAAATGAACTGACGTACACTCGGCAGACTATTGACTTCTCCTGCCATGCTGAGCTCTCTGGGAACATGAAGAAAACACACACACACACACACACACAGGGTGCAGCTACTTCATTAACAGTTTTAAGGGATCATATATAACTGTGTGTTATATCTTCTTTTCTGTTGTACACTAGACTATTACAGAGACACTGACTTAAGTGATTAAACTTTCAAACAGCTCAATTTCAAAAGCTAAAGGAGCAAAGCAGCTGTCTACGACACCGTATTTGGATCATTGTGGGGGGAAAATTATACAGAGCTTAGGTAGATGGTGCTATTCCGAGAAAAAAAAAGAATTTCCAAGATTCAATAGTTAATAAGAAAAATAAAGATGTATATTTATGGGAAAAAAAACTGAAAAAAACCTGATTCTCAGAAAATCTAAGATTAAAAAGTCTCACATTTACAAGGAAAAAAAAAACAAATAAAGTGCTAAGTGATTTTCAACTAAATTTTCACAGAATGCAATGCACCCTAAAGCATGTGGTGACCTTCACACTCCCTTATTGATAGGTGTAGTTCTCCTGGACAGGTGGGAATAGGCTACAACTAAATTAGGAGGAAACGTGAGCATCTGCACCGCATACACCGCAGTCGTCATGTCTACTGGCAGTAATTGCAATGCATACATGACAGTCGCCGACCAAACTTTCAGTGAATGGAAGCCACGTCCTCGGGTTCTCAAGGTAGCTGCTCAGCTCTTGTATAATGTATAATGAGTATGATGCCGGCTGACTCTTACAAGGCAAAAAATTATCAACCATGAAGTCATTCTGGCTACGTAAGACCGGGGCATAACCCAGAGCCTTTCTGTCTTGATTATTCAACATTAAACAAAATGTGCTAAAAAACACTTTTGAACTACATGGCTCATAGACAACAACGTTAATAAATCTATGGATCTTAATGTAGCGTTCTAAAAAATCGCTCGATATTGCCTGGAAAAATGTCGGGTGTAGAAGATAAAAAGTATGCAGAAAACATACGGTGTAATTAGTATAGCGATGGTGCACCCTGATTAAAGATGTCGAAGGCTGGGAGGCATGCTGTTGGGGAAAAAGTGTCAGTTCATCCTCTTGTCGTTCATCGTTATCCTGTGCAACTATAAATTCATGACCTATTTACTCTTTCCAGGCGTGTTTTTCAGTGTAGCACTTTCTTTACATTTGAGTTAATCTTTTTACATTAGCCGAGTTTTATGATATGAATTTGTGTTCAATACACTCACTTACTCACTTGTTTGCCGAACTGCTTTACCCTACTAGGGTTGTGGGGAGGCAAAGACAGAGTACACTGTTGGGGTGAACTATTTGCCAGACCTTAATCCTAATTAGGGTCATGGGGAGGATGGCACCCGGGGTACATCGCAGGAACACAATGCCAAGCACCTTAACCACCAAGCCACCACTGCCCTACACACACAACCATTCACATGTTAACCTAATGTGCATGTCTTTGGACTGTGGGAGGAAACCAGAGTACCCAGAGAAAAAACACACAAGCAGAGAGAAAACTCCACACAGAAACACCCTGAGCCAAGCCCACGACTCAAACCCAGGATCTTCTTGCTGCGAAGCAGACGTGCTCTCCACTACACCACTGTGCCACCTGTGTACAATACACTTTGTTCCCTTAGAAGTATTCATTTGATTTTGTTCCGACATGTGAAGTCAATCCTGAACTCTCTCACTGAGCGTCCTGTAACACGACAGACTTAATCCCTAACAATCTGTAAATCAACGTAGCAAATGTAGAGCGAAATTCCTTCGAGATAGACTCATAAATGTATTAGTCAGACAAGCTCACCATGTTGCCAAGTACACAAAGCAACTCAAGGCGGTTTTTCCCCTTCTCTCCCTTCACCCCTCTGCTGAAGACATGTGCAGAGATTCTGTGAAGGGGAAAACACACATACACACTGAGGTCAGCCTAAGAATAATGAGCATTTGTTGGAGCTGAAAGCGACTATTGGAAACAGTGAGCGTCTGGTCGCGGCACAAACGTAACCAAGAAAATAGAGAGGCGAGAAGTGAGAAGTGGTAACGCTGTACACTGGATCTCTAATAATGTCCAACAGATCTTGTCTATTTATTAAAGGGCTGGTTGTTTCTCTGAATTGAAAAACTGGTTCAATTTCTTTTAATAGTGCCTAAGGCAAAAAAAAAAAAAAAAGTTTAAAGGAAGGAAAAACAAACAGTGCTTTGTCTCTAAACCCCCATGACAGAGTTCCGGAGGGGGGGAAAAGGCCTCACATTTCTTTTGCTCTTCTTCAAAGGAAAAAAAAGGAGAACCTCTCCTTTAATGGGCATCTGATGATGTAATATCATTGGCTGAATTCTTCTGTCTCTGAGTAGAGCAGAGTGGCTGTGCTGTAATTGGTTGGCGACGGGTTGGAGGGGGAGGAGGAGGGCGTCGCTGTTCTCCGAGCTGCCTGTTCGTTAACCCTGGCTGAGCTCTTCTTTCTATTTCTCCTTAAATGAAACTAAATGCATGAGAGCTTAAGGGGAAAATTGCAGGAATTTTTTTGTTATCTCTGGACTGTTTACTCAGAAATGAAATAGAGTTATGATAGATTCATGGACTTGCCCGTGCAACAGAAGGGATTTTTTTTTATTCAGTACTGATTACCAGCCAGCTCTAATTTAATAGCTCTAATTAATACTAAGGAGACATGAAGCTGTGTGTGTCATGTGTCAGTAACCGACCCTCCTGCTCAATAGCTGTCCAGAAGTTGCACTCTCAGCACTAGTTGCAGTTACAGGTGACCAGCTGTCCGGCTTTTGTTTTCTCTTTCAGGGACAGCTGGTGCCATCAATCTGTTCGCAGAACTTCACCGTGACCACCTCACATGTGTTCACCCTCCAGTCCTCCTCCCTCCTGCCAAACCAGCAAATCAAAACTTGCTCACAGATTCACAGACTCACCATACACCATTCACTTCAGGAAAACCTGAACCCTTTTTTTTATTTTTTTTATTGCCCGGACCCTGTCATTCCTGTACCCTGTCATTATGGCCTAACAGTATGCCAGTGTTCCTGAACACCGAGTCCGTGTATAACACTTTAGATAGGACTTGAAAGCTATGATTCACACAACTTGTATACTGAGGCACTTATTACAGGCTATGAAGCCGGCTGAATAAATTCATATGCTTGGCGAGGTGCTGTACACAGCACGTGCAGCGGTGGCTCCACTCCCCTCCACCCCCCCATGCAGATGGTAAGCATTGAGGGCCATTATTGTGCTCGTTGTGGGGCGTCGTCCACAGCAAAGACTCTGGCACACTTTTAAAGACAGAGTGCTTAATATATGCAGGACTGATTCAGTGGCTGTAAGCGAGGGTCCCCCTCCCCCTCGACTGCAACTTCTTTATTGAAAGAGAAGGCAAATATTTGTGAGTCTCAGTGTTCACTGGAACTTTGCTGGATTTTTTCCCCCATTGGAAAGAAAAACAGTTCTTTTCCTCAAATCCAACATTCAGAAGTAATGTCAACACATAGCTCATAATAATCTTCATCAGAAATAATTATCAGGATTTTTCTTTTTTTTCTATATAATACTGTGATTCAGTTCATTATTGAATAATCCGAGTCTATGTGTGTTCAATCAGACAGGCATTTAGGTGTGTTAGGAACTCATCTAGCTTTGCACACGTGTATAAATGCTATGCACTAAGATGCTGTTTGCTCACTATTGATATGCAAATTGTGAAAGATCTTGCAAATGTCCAGGTGAGCATATTTCCTCACACGCCTACTGAGCCCGTCTCTGTCCACATGGATGCCATACCGGGGTTGTCCTTCAGTATCAATCAGTAAGTGTTACCACTCTTGTTTGTGGGAGCCGAACCTTTCAAACCTCTCCATTCTAAGTGAAAGTCAGCATATCACCTCCAGGCAGAGCAGCAACCAGCACGAATGAAGTTCATTATAATTCATTCATGTAAATTAAGCAAACCTGTTCTGCTGGAATGAGCTGGAAGATCTTTCAAACACTTTAGTTTAGATTAGTTTTTTTACCTTACTGAAAACCCAATTTGGGAAAGGAAACATGATTTGTAGGATGTGTACAGACTATTAAAGTTGAAACGATTAAAGTTTAACATCAGCCCAAGCTGACTAACAAGGAGTAATGCCAGAGCAATAAAAGTTGAAAACTTCAACAGCAAGGGAAGTCACTGCCACTGCATTTAACCCATCCAAAGTGAGCACACACGTAAAAATTGAGCGCACACACACTGGGGGCAGTGGGCTGCCACACATTGGGGGCACCCAGAGAGCAGTTGGGGTTAGGTGCCTTGCTCAAGGGCACTTCAGCCATGAGGGTGAAGGAAGGGAAGGTGCAGCTCACTCCCAAGAATTATATCATGTTCAGCCTATGAATTTTTCAGCTAGCCCTCATATCATATATTTTTTTTGTATAATTTATGTATTGTGACTTTTTGCAACTAACCCGATGGCCCAATTTTATACTATTACTATTACAAATTAGTATATTTGCATTTTTAGCCTTCACCTCCTTAAATAATGCATTAAATTACTAACTAGAACACAGAAATCCAACACTAAGAACACTATGTACACCATTGCACTGTTAAATATTCACTTTTGATTGAGCAGAAAGTGTTTGAGTAATTTTCACTCACGGACCGGACAATAGTGGTACCTGTAATTATTTAAAATATATAGTTGCATTCATGTGCTTGTTCTGATACACTGTCTGTTCTGTAAAGCAGCTTATTTCACGGTGACATGGAGGCATAGTTATTAGCTCGTCCACCTCACAGCAAGAATGTCCTGGGTTTGATTCCTGGGCTCAGGCATCTCTGTGTAGAGTTTGCATGTTCTCCCTGGTGTGGGTTTCCTCTGGATACTCAGGTTTCCTCCCACTTTCCAAATGCACATTAGGCTAATAGGCTGCTCCAAATTGTCCCAGATATGAATTGTTGTATGTGCAATGATCATGAAGGTCTGGAGAGCTGTTCAGGGTGTACCCCAACTTCAACCAGTGTCAGTTGAGAGAGGCTCCAGCTTCCCCATAAGCCAAATAGAAGGGTTAAACGGCTCGGCAAATGAATGAGTGAGGTTATTTCACAGGAACTTTATATGGTGCCAAATATAAATTATTATTCATGTTTTAAATGCTGAAACTCTGTGCCTGGAAGTCTGGTATTATGATTTTTAAAAATCTATTTTAAAAAAATCTGTGTGCTTTTTTAACTGAGTTCTTTCACTAATAATATTCTTAGCTTCAGTCCTAGTGAGCCAGTACCAGAATGTGTTCACTGGCTTAGAGACTGGATAAGGTTGTCTGCCAAATCCCAACAATAAAAATGTAAATGTTGTTCCAAACCTGGTGGCCAACCGGGTTTTCTGTGTAGAGTTTGCATGTTCTGCCTGTGCTTACGTGGGTTTCCTTCAACAATTCAAATTGCCCATACGTGTGAACATGAGGGTAAATGCTTGCTTGTGTTAGCCCTGCGATAGATTGGTGCCTGTTTAGGGTGTAACCCTGCCTCTTACTCAAAGTTTGTGTCAAATTACTGTGGTATAAGAGAAATAAAACACTTCAGGGTGTGCTGTGATAGGGAAGTAATTTGCTTCACTGTGTGTGTGTGTGTGTGTGTGTGTGTGTGTGTGTGTGTGTGTGTGTGTCTGTTTGTGAGTGAGTGAGATAGCTAAAACTGTGTGACTCTCTGCTACGCCTGGTAGTGCAGACGAGCATCAATAACGCCTAAAAGCAGAGAGGAGACACTGAGTTAATCACAGACAGACGGACTGTCTGCCTGCTCAGACGCTGGGGCTGTCTACACAGCCAGACATCTCTTTACAGTCCCCAGCACAGAAACAAACAACAGACAAGAAGACAACATCTAGGGTAAACATCAACACTGTCCATCGCGTAATGTAATCATGCAGTAAGAGCGGGAGCTGCTCGGGTTTACGTGATAACATCCCGAGCATCCAGATGATGACTGGCACTGGAATGATCACTCGAGTGTGACAAGCTTGTTTACTGTGTGTAATGTTCTCACTAGGACACAAGGACCTAACTCCTCTCAATTAGCAATGCCTGATGAGCATGCTGTGTATGCGTGGGTAGTTTGTCCAAAGCCCCACCCTGAGCTCCAGCTGAACTCTACACCTGTGTTGACATTGGCAGGAAACGCTGCTTAATTCAGATCCACACAGCACGAAAGCTTGGAGCCTCTTCTTCCTCCAGGGTCATTTTATTTTACTTCTGGAATTCTGGGTCATACAGATGTGTCATGTAAATAATCCTGTTATACAGCTACACCATGGTGAAGTTGCTTTTACCACGTTCATATGTTCATATTGGCCCAGCTCTTGATGGGTGTGCGTTCAACATTTTCCTGTGTATTAACAGTGCACCAGTAGTGCAGTAGAGGCGGTTTCTCGGTAGGAGGAAACAGGACGCGTCATTTCTGCTCACTAAGAAGGAATTCTCCCTCATGCCCAGAAGGGATGTTAACGCCACTAAATACGTCAGATATGGCACTGGTGCTTTGTTCCAATCCGCACCCATGTAGTTCTTGTTTAGGATTGGTTTTCTGGGGACACAGTAACAAGAGCTGAGTGTCACTAAAACACTACAACACAATATTAGTGTTAGTGATTAGAAAGCTAAACACACACACACACACACACACACACACACACACACACTTGAGGCATAAAGTCACCCTGAATAAATTTCATATTTATCTTCATAATTAATAGGTCATCTCCAGGCAAGCCCAAAATTTACAGATTTCTCACTTTTTTGTTTTGTGATGATAGGTTCCTACATTACCCACAATGCCATTTGATTATCTGGTGATGGTATTTATCTTGCATTTAACATATCTCTGGGGTGGGAATTCACATATCTGAATTATGTCACTTTGGATCTCATTGATATAATAAGATAAAGTAAAAGACAAATGAAATAAAAAACAAACACAAAAAAACACAGACACCTCCATATTTATCCCTTATTAGCAAAAACACTGGCCAGTAAACTGTGACTCCTGATTAGTATGAACCTCCTCAAATCCTTCAAAGCGAAGTGAAATATCGATCATCAGATGTTCGAAATTCTGAGTTATAATAATTATATAGATTTATCCTGTTACAACATTAGCTTCACTTCATCTACACTTAAAGAAAGCGATGCAGCAGAGCTTTGTCACCTTCATCTGTTCGAACAGATCAGCTTCCACGGTTTCAACTTCCATGCTACCACCATCACACTCCTCAGATCATGTGGCGAACCAGCAAAGGCGCGTTTTCACTGTAACTCAGTACTGCTTTGTATAACATTCTGGGACTTTGGTTCAGTATTTGCATCAACTAAGCTGGAATTCTTATTAACTAGCTGTGGAGAAAATCAGGTGATGATTCTGAAGAACTTGTGTTTTGTACTAACTTTGAAAGATCATGGTGCAATCAATAATGTCCAAAAAAAAAAAAAAAACCCAGCTTGTATTTTGTGACTCATGGTTTCGTATGAGGTTGAATCAACTGCTTGTAACAATGTTTATGAAGAAGGGAGGGGAAAAAATAATGTAAAACAAAACACAACAAGTCGTTTTATTTATCCATGTGTCCATGAGGATGAGATTCATGCACCACTGGCAGTTAATGAGCACTGTGACACTCATCATTAAAAATCCATGAAGAATAAAAACATGGGTGCTCGGGGTTGAGGTCAGAGTGGTGGACAAATGTTTACTACAGAGTGTGATGTGATGAGACGAGATGAGCAGTTTGTTTTGGGCTCCACCACGTCCTGTGTTTGGTTTGTTCTCATTATCTTTAGATGATTATAAGTAGTGATGTTATGTGAGGACAGCTCGCCGGGAAAGCAGGAAGCAGCGTGGGCAGATCTCTCTCTCTCTCTCTCTCTCTCTCTCTCTCTCTGTGTGTGTGTGTGTGTGTGTGTGTGTGTGTGTGTCACCGCCTGCGTCAGACGCCAGGAGGGAGTTTTCCACTGACGAAAAAGGCTGCGCTACAGAGCGGTCCGCCTCACACAAGGCAAAACCGCCTGAGCCGCTACAGCAGGAACACAAAGCCTTCCTCCCTCTGCGCGCTCGTGTTCGCCCGGACTACGTCCCTCCATTCCGTCATTTTTCAACAAAACACAAACCGCTTGTGATTTTCACTGATGGTGATCGGATACTCAACTCCTTGGTTGGTGAGTAGAAGTGTGTGTGTGGGGTGTTTTTTGTTGTTGTGCTGCCCGCGGGTCGAGTCGCCAGGCTGGTGTCGGCTGAACTGAACCGGAGTGTTGGGAAGTGAAGGAAACACACAGAGTTGGGAATGTTCTGTAACAGGGAAAGATCCACGGAGGTCAGCGCTTTAATCAGGACTTGGACAAACTGACGGCGCATTTCAGGAGCAGCGGAAATAAACCCCGCACGCTGTTATTGTTAAACAGCTCATGTTTCTTACACAATAATCAGCAGAAATAGCAGCAGATCGATCCGAAATAAACACAGACTGGGGAAAAAAACACTGTCGGGTTGTTCCAGGCTAAACCTGACCCGATGTATTATTATTATTATTATTATTATTATTATTATTATTATTATTATTATTATTAATAATGAACAGATGTGTTAACCTGCTGCCGGAGTTTCCACTGGAGTCGGACACTTTAAATCAAGGACTATTTAGTAAAGTCGGATCTTTTCCTTGGAACTTACATTCCGGGTAGTTAGTTAGTGTTTGGTGACTTGGTGTTAATTGTCATTAGAATGAAACGAGGGATGATTGGAGTCCGCATATGATCGAGAGAGAGCGAGAGAGAGAGAGAGAGAGAGAGAGAGAGGTTAGTGTTGTATACACTACGGCGTGATTGAAGTAATTTCACTGGCTTCCCATTATGTCACTCAGTCTCCCCAGTTTAGACATGGACTGGTTGTGATTACAGATGTGACACATCAGTGGATCGTGTAATCATGGAAACGGAGGTTTCAATAATGAAGCAATAATGGAAAACTTTCACTTTTGCTTTGGATGAAGGTGTAGAAGATATTGTAGAGGGGAAAAAAGCCATTTCTATCGTTTGTATAGAGAGTCAAGGATGTTTGTGGGGTGTGTGGATGGTGAGGAACAGCGTTGTTGGGGTGAATCTTGGCCACTTGGCCCTTTTCCATTGTGCGAGTGTGGATTCCTGTTGAACTCGGCTGAGCGGTGCTGCTGATGCCGCTGTCTGTCTCTAGCGCGACCTCACTCGGGCTGTTGGAGGGAGTCATGTTTCCACTGGTGATGAGCTTTTTGCCTGAGCCTTTTGTTTAGATTCTGTGCCGGGAGCCAAATATACTTTTTCCAGCTTTTTAAAATCCAGAATGCACAATAATATATCTGCTTTTTTTTATATATATATATTTTGAATAAGCTCATCTAATATTTCATTATTGTTCCACTAATTAAATCTAATAGTGCTTAGTGAAGTCATCATGTTCCCTCCAACCAGCCAGTTCACTGATATTACATCTTCCTGTTTCATCTATACATCTCAGCATATCCGACGCTCATTTTTCTTTCTTTTTTTTTGTGGCCTGTCTGTATGTTAAGGTAATAATCACTGTACAAATCAGGGTACCTCCTTAGACAAGTTGTTCACACCCACTGCTGAGAGACAGAGGGGGTGGGGGAGACTGTTGCTTGTGAAGTGGTGTAACCCAGGGGTCCTATCTGTTTTGTCAGTTTCAAGTCCTGGTTTTGTGATGTACTGGATAGAAAGTGTCCCAGACTGAGGTTGACCCATGAGTCCAGCCCTTCTCCCTCCCTCCCTTCCTTCCCTAAGCTTCCCGAGGGAGGTTCTTAGCAGTACTCTGGAAAGATGCTGCTTGTCCTTTATTAGTCTATTTAGTGTAAACGAGTCTAGGGATCATAACAGCGTTCATGCGGAAGACGTCCCGTGGCTGCACTTCTCTAACTTTGCATTTCAGATATTGATGCAAATCGTTCTGTGAACAACGAAGATTAGGCAGCTTAATGCTCCCCAGGTAGAATTTTATTAAACACCGTGTTCCTGTGTTGAGTGGTTTGTTTATCTGGGTGTGTAAAATCTAGGCATATCTGATCCTCTGTTTTTGCTGAATGATTCAGAACGAGGTGTTGAACTCTTAATTTGTTTTGGGGCAATTGAGCCAAGATGTCCCTGTTTTAAGCATGAGGACATGATGCTTTCATATCTTCACATCTTGTTTGTTTAATTAGTCTTAATTGTCATGAAAGCATGTGGTAGACCAGTACAAGTTTAAAATGTTGATGGGAACACCAGTGCCAGAACATCTGTGACATAACCTTCCAAACATTACTGTGGAATGTCTCTGAACCTCATGAGGTCAGCTGCAGGTTATTTTCACAGAGCTGGATTTTTGTCCTAGGCGTAGTCTCTCTCTCTCTCTGTCTCTCTCTCTCTGTCTATGTGTAGTGAGATTGCCGGAACATCTGGGTTCGATAGCACCGCCATGCTCTGTAAAATGCGTCACCCTGCCAAATAAGAATTCCTGTGGCTGGAGCCATCACTTTATTTATTTGTTTAAAGTCCTCCTTCCCCTCCATATCCCTCCCTCCTGCTTGAGTGTACAGGCTACTATTTGGAATGGCTGTGTACTGTGTATGGGATGTACTACGGGAACAGAATGTCTCTGGCACAGCTGACTGTTCGGTGTTCTGCCTGACTGGAAACACTCCTCAGACGGCGTCAGTTCTCGTGGTGGCGCCAGCAGGTGGAGTGCTTCTCTTCCTGTGTATTGGTGAAAACTTGGTGGCTGCTTATGTTATGGCTGACTAAGTATGTCAATATTGGTCCTGTGTGCATCAGCACGCCACAAGGTCCTCACTGATCTACAAATGCAGGTGTTGTGTAAGCAGGTGTTTAGTGTGTTGTGCAGGTTTTTGCTCTCACTGGAGTTGACGCATATTAAGTGCATGCTATGGGGCTGCGTTATCTTTTGTGGACATGCTGCACTACAACCTGGCAGGGCAAAGTCAATTCTCCAGCACCTGCTGTGTGTGAGGCAATAGAGAGACATTCAGATAGGCTGCTGTGCTGTTTTCCTGTTGTGTGTTTTTCTTTAGCTTCCAGAACTAGGCTAGCAGGTGAGTTTATTGCGTTTGTCTCGTTAAAACACGTTCTGGGGTTTCTTTAAGGAAATAGAACTATATATAACCACAGTAATATGGTAATTGGTCTTATTGACTACAGATCCTCTTTATAAAACATTTTTTGGGCTGAAGCCTTGTAAGGCTGTGTGCGGACTGTATCAGTAACATCTTATCAGCACTCAGTGCTGACGGTCGTGGTAGATCTGGTTTCTGCGGCAAGCTGCTTCACTGAACAGCCTTTTCTCTTTTCCATACTGCATGAGATTTACCTCCCGAGCACCGATGACAAGTGCGTGGGGAATACCTCATGGCGGCGCTGCCATTCTCCTCCAGACTGCGCAGTTAATGGAATGACAGTGCTGCATAATTGATGGTCCTGTGAAAAAACACACTGTCTACTCTATCTTGCCTGCCTGATCTCATCCCTCTGGGTGGTGAGATTTATCAACGGATGGTTCCTGAACCTTTATGGATGGTGAGCTTAGCTCTACACTGCCGCTGGTGGTAAAGAGCCCAGACTGACTGATGTAAAGGATGATATCTATTCTTTTTTTTTTTTAATAGAAAGTGTTTGTTGGAGTACAAGATTGACTTCTGCTTTAATGTCAATCTGGATGCCTTCCAGAATTACTCCTTCCTCGGGGTATGTGCACTTACATATGCACCCCCTTTTACTGGAATGAGCTTGTCTTCATTGTTTCTGCCTGTTAAACAAGATTAACAAATCAGGCTGTCAGGTACGCTGCAGTCGAGACAATGACCCACTTCTGACACCAGGGTCCCAAGCTCTCTCTCTCTCGCTTTACTATCCTGGTAATCGCCCCCTCCCGATCCTTCTGTCCACAGCTCTTAATTAAAGCTTCTCTGGTGAGCCTCCTCGGGGAATTTTTCAAGGCTTTGTTTGCTGCCAGACGCACAAGCAGATCTGGGGAAGGTGTAAGGTGAGCTTGTGTGTCCTTGCAGCTATGTGTATCTGATGCATGGGTACAGGTTAAAAGGGGGCTAGGGAAGCAACAGATGCTGCGTCCAGGTGCTCCAACTCTGCTAAATACCAACAATGGAAGACAATAATGCGTCATAATGCCTTATAATGTAATTGGAAGTCTCAAGCTGATTGCTTATTCTTCTCTATATATGCAAACTTTTAGGGATTTTACTCAGTGATCTTGATGCAGGCTCACAGATCTGTCAAGACGAAGTATTACTTCCACTGCTGCATGATGAGACATGTCAGGGTTACTCTTGGGCTCAGATACACTGTGCTTTGCATGCAAATACTAATCTTTCTAGACCCAGTCAGTGATAACCATTGTGCGTGGAGGATGACCATTGGGATTGCAGCGCAGTACACAACAGAGTACAACCAGCTTTTATCAGAATGCTCTTATTGTGTAACTGCTCACGTAACAGAGAAACGCCAGTGCTTCGTCAGACGTGCCATAGATGTTACTATTTACCCAGCCAAGGTTGCATAACACAGATAGATAAAGTTGGCCAAGCATGCATTTGCATGTGAAGGTTCCTTTAGAGACGCGTTTGATTTCAGAACTGGGTTGTGTACTTTGGCAGCAGATGCCACTGTGGAAAGGGACATGGGGTAGTGTGCAGGTTATGCCTCAGTGTCGAACACATTTATGATGTCAGCACTTTTAGTCGGGGGTGTAATTATAGCTGTGCTTTACTGCTGAATCTGTTTGGGTGAGCTGCAAAAAGTCTCATCCAATTCCCTGGATTTGATTCATTCGCACTCTATATTACTCACCTTGGACAAGAAAAGGGACATTAAAGATAACTGCTTACCTTTAGCGAAGATCTGCTTGAAAGTGATGATGGCGTATTATTCAGATGTGCCTTATACAGACTTGTTAATGACCCAGACATGTATCATCTTCCAGTCAGGACTTTCTGTCACTTCTCAGAAGTGGCCCTGTTTGTGGGAACTAGACTTGTTTTTGTGACGCCCTGCTCAAGCATACCAGGAACATAGAAGAGAAGTGTAAAAAGGAAAAAAAAAAGCACTTGTGAAAGCTATTTGCCAGCTAAAAGTGTATTACATTTGTTCATGTTTTTATTTATTCACTGAATCACATTGCATTACTTCAATGTGTATACATCTTACATTTTTAAAAACTTGCTCAGAGGTATATTTGTTCTTTCCCGTCTTCCTCCACACGTGTCAACGGGGAGCATCAACCCACAGAAGGGCTTGAGGTGCGTTAACTGACAGGGAATATCTTCAGGGCAGAATAACTGCCAGAGCCAACAGCCACCAGGGGCACAAAAAGCGTGCGAGTCGCTGCATTCCTCCCACTCAAGCTCTTTAAAGCCAGAGGCATAGGCCAGCTTTTTCTCTTCTGTCCAAAGAATTGATCGTCTTCATCACTGCACAAACAGTCCCACGATGGGAGTGCTGGAAAGCAGGGCATTCAAGGGCTACATAATAAAAAACTTTTTTTTTCTTTCTGTTGATCAATGCATTTGAATGGCTGATTGAATTTAGAAATGGGTGAAGGGTCTG
Organism: Neosilurus hyrtlii; assembly: GCA_028564935.1. Classification (NCBI taxonomy): domain Eukaryota; kingdom Metazoa; phylum Chordata; class Actinopteri; order Siluriformes; family Plotosidae; genus Neosilurus; species Neosilurus hyrtlii. The sequence goes on along the minus strand of JAOUQZ010000025.1, from coordinate 3,749,178 downwards.
ATAATTGTTGACTTGTGCTGGAGGGACTTGATTGATTGCTTCCTGTTTCCCTCATGCCTAAGGGCTGTTTGGATAGTACAGTCAGCTTGTTATTTAAAAGGCTACGCAGGTAGTGTATTGGAACAAATGAAAAGGATGAGGTGTAAAGTACAGCACGCAGACGAGGGTCGGTGGGATAAAACGCCTCATTATTGTTATACGACAAGTTGATGAAGATGCAGCCATTTCAATTAGACCTTCTGATATTTACTGATCATTTTGATGGTATAATAAGTCTTTGTGGTCTGTTTTGTGTCCCATAGATCAGCACTTTAGAGCCATGAGTGGGCTTCTCAAGAGGAAGTTTGAGGAGGTGGAGGAGGACCCGTGCTACTCTTCCTCCTCTCCATCATCTCTCTCCTCCTCTGCCTACTCCGGCTGGGATTCAGATGGCGAGAGCTGCTACTCGGACACCTTGGACTCCACGCCCAGTTACCCGAGCTCTCCAGCAGCATCGCTCAGCAGTGAGTATGGCTTCCGATTTATCCCATGACTGTCATCTCTTTCAAAAAAAAAAAAGAAAAAAAAGCGTGCAGCACTCTTGTAGGTAGGATCCTCTGGGAATGAGCTGCACAACCATATTTAGGAACATCTTTATCTTTTTTAAATTGGCCTCCTGAAGCAGAATCAGGCTTTGAACACTCCCAAGGTCACCTTCTGAGCACATTTTGAAGGACTTGGACAAGTGCAGCGGCGTGTGTCCCGCATGCTCACCTGCTGCTCCTCAGACTCTCTGATGGAGATTGTAGGAGCAGCGAGGTGAAGGAAGCAGAGTAAACAGTTGTGAGATTCCCAGGATGGCAGGGAAAAGTGCCAGTGTATGGGCAGGATGCCAGCAGAGACAGTGAGAGCTAGAAAGAGAGAGAGAGGAAGGGGAAGAAAAAAAAACCCACACAGAGCCTTGTGTGTACCTGTCTCTGTACAGGTGCTAAGGGAGAGATGAGGAAGGCATGTGAAAGAAATGAATGTAAGATGATTCAGCTCTTTAGCTGAAACCTGGCCTTTGATTAATTAATTAATAAATGTGAAATAAAACTGGGGTAACTAGAAACGACTAATTTTTTCTTCAGAAAGGACTACCAGTCAAGTCAAGTCAGTTTTATTTGTATAGCGCTTTTTACAATTGACATTGTCACAAAGCAGCTTTACATAGTAAA
>JAOUQZ010000025.1:3718215-3734422 GCA_028564935.1 Neosilurus hyrtlii | reverse complement strand
AGAGTCGGCTGAGATGGGCGCCAGCCTCCCCGCGACCCTAAGTAGGAATAAGCGGTTCAGAAAATGAATGAATGAATAAAAGAATTCGTTTAAACTTATTAACTTATTATTAATATATATTAATAATAATTACTAACTTAACTGCATAATACACAATGCAAAACAATACACATTATTAAATCAATTAAAATTACTCCAAGCTCAGGTCAATTATAACAAAAAAGAACCACAGGATAATCACATGTGAAAAATAAATATACAATTTTTATTTTATCTAAAATTCTGGTAATGAGATGACCACATGACCAATGAAGACCACATGATCAGTGTTGTCTGTACTGTAAATTTAAACTTCACGTAATGTGCAGATTGGGGCCTCTAGTGTTCAAACGGTGCGACTGCATTTCAATGAATAATACCACACTAATAACTGACAGAATGCTGATGCTGCATATTTCTACAATCTGCTTTTTTGCATTATGTTATGATGTATTGTTATATTACTTATACTTTGTTTGGGCACTAACAGTGATGACAAAAATACAATTACACCTGTGTGCATACACACAAAATGGTACAAAAAGCAAGAGGAAAAGGTAATTTGAAAGGAAATTCAATGCAGAACAAACAGTACCAGGTCAGGAAGCTACAGACAATGGCATCAAAATGCTAAAAACATAAGCTAACACGCACGATGAGCAGGAGAATCAAAGCTAAACCATAATCTTGGTATACTTTCCTTCATCCTCTCCATGTCTTATTTAATCCCTGATGATTAATCAGTAATCAGACTTGAAGGAAGAAGAAGTCCTGCACAACCAGAGCCAAAAGTTGGAAATCGATCTTGCTTGAATGAGATGGGGGTGACATTGCTGGATGTGTGTGCTACATGCGTATATTAGGGTGGCACGGTGGAGTAGGGGTAAGCACATCCACCTCACTGTTCTCCCTGTGCTTGTGTGGGTTTCCTCTGGGTAATCTGGTTTCCTCCCACTGCCGAAAGACATGCCCATTAGGCTAACTGGCTGTTCCAAATTACCCCTAGGTGTGACATTTGGCCCTGTGATTGTCTGATGAGCTATTCAGGATGCACCCGGCCTTTGATCAGTGCTGGCTGAGATAGGCTCCGCAACCCTAGTAGCATTAAGAGGTCCGGCAAATGAGTGTAAATGAGTGTGCATGTATTACAATGCTCTTACCCCAGTACTGTCATTGCCAACTGTGCTGCACCCTGCCAGGCAAGGGTTAAAGTAGGTGATGCCGTCCGAGCCACAAACGGGGGCATACTCGTTTATCTTACAGCCACAGTTCACGTTGCAGCTCCCAGTCAGGTTTCTGTGAGTCAGCATCAACGTCGGCCTGGAGAGCGAGAGATAGACAGACAGAGCGAGAGAGTGAAGAAGAGAGAAAGATAGACAGACAGAGCAAAAGAAAGAGATGAGAGAGAGAGAGAGAGAGACAGCATGGGACAAAGAGAGAGAGAGTGTAAGAGAGAGAGAGAGAGAGAGTCAGTAGGAATGAGTGGTAATTTCAAGCGGAGCTTCCCGCGCTACCTGGAGGAGATCCAGAGAGTAATCTCAGCGCAACAAGGGAATGAAGGCTGGTAGAAGTGAAAAACTGCTCCAGGAATGGAATTAGAACTCATCTCACTTCATTGTCTGCTTCTTAATGTACGGGGCGTAGGGAGACAACCCAAGAAAATCATCAACCATGTCAGGTTTTCCAACACCACTACAATTTATTATCTCTTTCAAGGAGGCTGTGTTTTTCATCAAATCTCTACCAGAGGTGGGACTTTGGACATGGAAGGCTCCATTAGCTGTTTCCTCAGAAAGAGCATATTCTTGCTTTTTGCCCTCCCGGGTTGGTAGCTGCCATGTGATAGGAAAGCATATCTTGATGGGTGGAAATTATTTTCGACTAAACTTGGGAGAATATTCGGGGTAAAAGGAATAATGATGTTAATAATAACCTGTGATTTGCTCGGAGGCAGAGCTACAGTCAGAGTTACAATTAGATGGTAAAAATCGAAACTCGAGCATTCAGCAGTGCTGTGAGATAAACAGAGATCAACAGACTCATTCCTGCTTTAATGAAGCGCTCGGTTTCAAAGACAGTGCTGTTTTAAAGAGTGAGTGTTTCTAGGTGATTAGTCCGGCTTCAGTAAACATGTAGGTCGACGCTAACAGCAGTTCAGGCACTTCAAAGTGAAACTCTTAAAACGATTTTAAAATGATGTGCATAATCACCTCACCAATCAAGAACTGTTTATTCAGTTATTTTCTGATTGTAATAAAATGTCCTTTTTACACCATCACTAATTTGACATCACACACAACTAACCACACAGCTATTTTGGATCTTGCCCTGACGGCTGTAATTATCCACCTCAGATTACACCGCACACTGATGCCGCCAGATGCTTCGTTACATAAGCACATGAGCAAATGTACGACAGATAACTGCGAACACAGCGTTCTAGTCCAAGCACAATGACTCAGTGTTACAGAACTGGAAATAAAGTAGCTTTACTGTTAACACTCTGTGATTTGGTGAAAAGATGTGGACACTTTTCACATTTGGTTTCATGTGTGGGACGTTAGCTTTTGATGTGTCCTTAAAATGCTAAAAAAGTGAGTTCGAAATGCTGGTGACATTCCACATCTGCTTCCCACAGGCTCAGTAATCTCTCATGGAAGGGCCTCACCTATGACTCTAACTAACACTAACACACACACACACACACACACACACACACACACACACACACACACGTGTATATATATTATATACTTTTCTCCTCTATCAAAACTAAGAGCATAACCTGAACCCTAACATGCTATTGGGTCACTGTGGTTAAAAAAAAAACAAAACAAAAAAAAAAAGAAGTCTTTGCTTGACTGCATGTGAAGTGCGCTCCTGAAACTCGGCCTACATTTTAACCACATCACCTGACATAAACCCATCTGTTACACCATGACACTGCCAACGGATTTAACCTGTCAAAAGTAATGATGCAGAAAAGTGCATTCCCATTCAACCATCTGAACTGCAGTCAATATGAGTTTTAGATTAAAAAAAGGAAAAAAAGATAAAGAAAAACACTGCACCTGCATCCTGTACGCAATGCACAGAGTGTGCAACCTTTTCAGCAGTGTGTGTCTAGTAACCACGGTGTGCTCCGCCCGTCCACGTGCTTTAACTTTTCATGAGGCTTATAGATGAAATAAAAGGGGGATTTAATCCTGGCCTGTTGATTCAGTGAGATGTGACAAAAGGTGGTGAATATGCATAGAGGAAATAATAATAAAAAAGACAATATACGTGTCTCAGAGTGCAAATAAGCCTGAAGTGCATTTTAACTCTGACATTTTCCTTCAGCTTGATGTCATTTGGTTTTATTTACTGCTGCATCTCAAGACACAAAACTTTTTAATGCTTGCATCTTCACGTTTAAAACTTTCCCATATAACAAGAAATGTGTTCTTGAGATGACTGTACTGTGATGGAACACATCAATACTGATGTTAACATTGAGACCAATGGCGCTTTTAAAAAAAGATTCTGCATCTTATGCGTTGGAAACGGCTCAAAAATCCTTGCCAACCATTCGGGAATCCCTCAGAGATTTCCAGCAGTTTCCATTATTTGAAACTAGCGTCGGGGGCAGAACACGTCATCTTGGCATAGAGATGTCGTTACGGAAGAGAAATCTATATTATACATAACTATATTTACTTATCTGTACATTAGAGTAAGGTCATTAGTTGTAATTTTCGCTTTACTTTCTTTTATAACATGGTTCATCCATTTTTAAATGATTATTTTTGGTTGCTTCATACCTCCCTACCCTTCGCCTGTAAATTGTTTAAAATTTTGTTTACCACAAGCCAGGTGATCGCTTTATGTCATTGCCAACAGGAAGCTCCATCCGTGCACAGACGTCTATGTGTACATGATGGAACTGGATAGTTACGAAAAGCTATTTTTTTTCTCTTTTTCGGTGCTGTTTAGGCTCCAGTAGAGAGGAAGGAGGATATAATTACTTTTCTTTTTGTTCAGTTTGCATCAACATCTCAAAACATTTCAGAGGGATGCAAGTTTAAGGAAAATAAAATGAACATGAAGCGGTGTTCATTTCACGACAGATGATTTTTAAGAGTTTAATTTAAAACTGAGATGACTGAAGCCCGATGAGAGAGAAAATAAGAGTAAGTAACTTAAAATGTTACCTAGTTAGTGTCTGGAGCTGATGACATCTTTACAGCTGGGGCAGGCGGTGCAGTGGTTAGGGTGCTGGGCTCATGGTCCAGAGGTCGTGGATTGGTATCCACGTTAGACGCCCACCGTGCTAAGACCCCTGGGCAAGGCCCAAACCACAAGTGAGCCTCTGTTCACCCAGCACTATAAAAGGGGTACCAGTAAAAATATTGGGAGGGCAACCTGTGATGGACTAGCGTCCCATCCAGGAGAAGTTGTACTCCTTGTCGCTTCACGCTACAGAAGCTACGACCTGATGAGACACTAGGCTCGGGTGTAAAAAGGCCAAAAAAATCCCATAAGCTGATGGCATGTATCCAGGGATTTATTATTATTATTATTATTATCAATAATAAAATTTTTAAGTAATATTGGACTTGGAGCTGCCCCCCGCAACCCAACCCCGGATCAAACGGAAGAAGATGAAGATAAAAACCATACTGTGATCATAGTAGTACACAGACTGAAATTATTTCAGGAAGGCTTAAGCAAGCCCAGACGTCATCAGATATCAGCAGTGAGAGAGTTTCCCACACCTGATCCATCTGTCTCAAGCTGAATCTGACTCAGAAATTGATGAATCCTCTCTGTCAACTGTACTAACACTGCTTGATGAGTCATTCATAATTAATTTACAATTAAAGTCATGCATCTTGTGAATAGACAAACACGTTAGCAGAGATCTGCTGAACACAAGTGTCATCTGGTGATGACGTAGCATGGGTTATGCCATTTCAATTTTTTTTTTCCTTTTTTTTTTTTTGCTGGGTGTTTTGAGAAAGAATTTACTTCTAATATTTTTCCCATTTACAATCATGAAAACACATGAAAAGTTAATAACTTATATTAAATATTAAAATATTTTTGCAGAAATGCAGCGGAAATAAAACTGGGTGAACCAGTTTTTGAAGCCAACCATACGAGGAAGTAGTGCATTACAGTAACACATTCTTTTGGCTTCCTGTGTACAAAATGTATATATTTCGCATTAAAGAAAACATTTAATGATAAAAAGGAATCATGTAGTTTGAGGTAGCAATAATACCAAATTCCTTTATCCATTTTTTAAACAGCGACGATCATGAGAAGCAATATGGCGGCCACTTGGGGGAAACCCTTGGTGACGACAGAAGCCTCTGGAAATAGACATAGGAGTAGTGGAAACTGCAGGAAATAGCCGAGGGATTCCTGAATGTCCCTGCCCCAAATATACAAGTACTTTAACATGGTGCTCCCACCACCTGAGACATTTTTTTAGACAGAAATCACTAAGGTTTCCTGAGTTTGCCCTGGAGTGATAATGTTGGAGGGTAAGAACTGAGCCTACGCAAGTATCAGTACTGATGCATCCTTAGTAACGTGCTTTACCCTGTGGTGTATGGGATGTTGATGCCACCCAGGTTGATGCTCTCACAACCCACGATGAACAGCGTGGAAAAACACAGCAGTGAAACTCCACTGCAGATCATCGCCAACTTGGCCGACTCACGAGCGCCGAGCTTCAGCTTCTTGATGATGTAGCCACCCAGAACGATGCCCACACCAGCGCTGGGTACAATAATCACTCCTGAAGCAGAAAACAGATAACATGGAGTGAGAGCAGAGCTACTGGAAATCACAGGGACGGTATAAGTAGTTCCAGTGAGACACAATGTACAATTTTTTAAAGGACAGAACGTTTAAAAAGGACCTTTGAGATTATAGTATGGGGATATGATATGAAATTTTAAACATTTCTTAGATGTTTAGTGTCTACAATGCTGCCTCTTTCTTTGACAGGTACATCATTACGACCCCTTCCACTGTCGGCATGTTTGTTGTTGCTATAAACATTTGACTCACATCTGCCCTCTAGAGGCAGTATTGTTAATCATCCCCGCCAACATAAAGGATGCATGCAAGAATGTGGACAGTGATGTTTATATCAGTCCAAATTAATGTTCGTGTCTAAAGTAAGCGCAAATGACACTGTGATGCTATACTGGTGCTCGACAGTTTGGTAAACCCCATGGACATTCGGTCATCGGTTAGCACTATGCAATATTAGCAATATTTTACTTTCTACTACTTTATTATTTATTTAGTTATATGTCTGAGGGAAATGTTGATTTGTCAGTTCAGTGTTAATTTATACACAAACAAAAACACTTTATACGCAAGTGCGAACTTTAGGTAAGTGAACAGAGAGTCAAACAACGGAAAAAGAGTTACAAAATTCACAGAAAGACGCTTCGGGTTGCAACAGAGAACAGGCTAAATTTATTATGAAAGTCAACACTGACTGCTGGCACAGGGAGGTCACTGTGCAGATCTGCATGCCTGGCTCCCAGCCTGCCCCTGCCCGAGCTCATCATCTGCGAAATGTATGACAGGCTGAGAAGGAGTGCAGGGATACAGCTGTGCCACTCTGGATTAGCATTTTCAACTTCCACATAGTGTCCCATTTCATCACGCATACAGACAAGCTCAAAAACATCAAGAGTTACATCATTAGTCAGCTTATGATCATGTGTGGAAAACACCTGCTTCTGTGGGAATGATGGCATGATCAGTCAGGCTTCACTAGACTACAACACGTACACACTCGCACTCTCACAAGGTGGTAAAAATATGCTCTGATGAGACAACTTGGTCCCTTTCCACTCCTATCTGAACAAAATTAGCCGCAAGTGTCTCCAATGCAACTCCTGGTGATGAGAGTGAGAGAGAGTGAGAGAAAGAGTGCCAGAGAGAGAGTGCCAGAGAGAGAGAGAGGGAGAGAGAGAGAGGGGGAGAGAGAGAGAGAGAGAGAGAGAGAGAGAGAGAGAGAGGCAAAGTGGAAACATTTTCACACAAACTCTATCATCATGTTGAAGCTGTGATAAATCAGGCCCATGCTACGTTCGATCAGATCATTTTAAACAATCGTTCTCAGTCTTTTCCTCTCAGTGCTGGCGTCATATCTCAAGAGTCGTTTGAAATTGGGATGAAATTCATTTACACTACCCAAATAGTACAAACACACAAAATCAGACTAATGCTGAGTACAGGATGTGTAGCTCAAATTTCATTTATTTAATAATTTGTTAATTAAGCAGGAAAGCCCTACTGAGACATGCGCTCTCTTACATCTGTTCTGAAATTCGGAAGATTTTAAACATGCATTGCGGTGTACGCCCAGCCGGTGTCAACAGTAAAATTATTACAATATTTTCTACTTAATTTACCAAATAACATGCAAAAACAACAAGATGTGTGAGATGAGGTGCTATTTTATAGCTGCCTACTAATAAAATTACATTTAAACGATCTTTCACTCCTTAAGCCAACCATATGTTCCTGTAGAGTCATGACATTTAAGAAGGTCTCCACCTCCACCAGCCTCCACCCTTGATTGAAAGCCCATGAAACTGTTCATTTTCAATTATGTGCTGGTGGAGACGTCTTTCATACCCCACCACCTCTCAGCCCCTCCCCTTCTGGCCTGCCTGCTCAGCTAAGATGCTAACATGGATCTAAAAAAAAGAAAAAACAAAAAGACTATCATCCGTCAGTGTTTCATTTTTCAAGAGAGATGGCGGCCATCTCGGTGAGACCACTTTGCTGTAAAACCTAAATCCCTTTTAAAAAAGACTTTTCATTTCAATAAAGATCCAAACAATAGATTAGAAAAATAAGGTGGTGTTTACTTCCATACAAGCATGAGATATTAAATTATTTCAACACAAATCGTTCCAGGTAACAGTCCAAAGGCAGCAACCAGTAACCTGTAAGCCTTTAAGTGAACATCCAAGTGTATTTCCCTTAAAGTCAGCTAAAAATCAGGTACATATAAACCCCATTCCTGGCCATATATCAATGTCCATGTACCACTGGTTCCTAGGTAGAGTGTAAAGATCATATTTGAGTCCACCTGTCTTTAATTTAGGCAAATAATAATTTATTTTGTTCCTGGTTTTACAGTTTCTACTGACAAAGACAGGAGACTATTTTGCTACTCAGTCTGACTAAGGGGGGAGAGATCGGGTGAGAAACTGACATCAGTGTACATCCTTTTTTGAAATCTCCACTGGCCTCTACAGGACTTTAAGATGTACGGTATTGTTAATGCTGCATCTTGTAACATTAGTATTAAATTTGGGGATCCGTCTCGTGACTCATATTATCTCCAATTTTGAATGGGATCTACTAGTCGGCCCATGTTAGAGTCAAACATGCAATACATGCAATCCTTCTTAGAGTCAAATATGCATATGAGTTATGACAGAAAAACTTTCCATAGATACTGCATGCCATGACCGCAGCTGCCATTTGAACACCTGCCCTGTCCTCATGAACATTATACACAAGGTCACACTTCCAATGCTCGATCACAGCATCTACAAAACCACATGGTTCCTAATACCAGTGCCAAATACTGAAAATGATATATATTTGGTCATATTAAACAGTACACTGCATACCGCAGGCTGAAATAAATGTTTAGACAGACAAGAAACTCTATCCTGACTGACTGACCTTGGTACTGGATCATGTACAGTTCTCACTGAGGAGACCCTGAGAGACAGAATTAATCTGTGACCTCTCTACTGCTACCTGGCCACTCACCAGGTCTGAGTGAGAAAGCATCTGTGCTGCTTCGTTAAGTTACAGCCATATGTCAGGGCCAGATAAATATTCGGAGGGATTTATTTAATGCCCTTCTGTGGCAAGCTCTTTAGATACCAAGATACAATGTGAATTGAACAGAGCAAGCTTTTTTATGTGCCTCAGCCATTTCTGAATGAAGTGCATGACCGGCTACGGGTCAGGTCAGGGGTTCTGTGCACAATTTCACACAGCAATGTCAACCCAACACAATCCCCCTTTCTATTCTACAACAATCCGCTCTTCCTACGCTGGCTCAAGTGGAAGGCACCATAAAAGGAATCTCATCGCACCTTTGCATCTGTTCATGTGCATGCATAATTATCTGATGTGTAAATTAGCATGCTGTGGCGGGATCAGAGTCATGAGTGTGTGGGGTCTGTGATGGAAGAAGGTGGGAAAAGTGGTGAGATTTGAAATTAAAATCAAGTGAAGGGTGTTATCTGAGCGGCACCTCGATCACGACCTAGTACCTGTATAGATGCTGGCGTTGGAAGCAGGGATCCCAAACTGCGACTCGATGAATTTGGGGATGAAGGTGATGAAAGCAGTGACGATGGCACTCTCAGCTGTGTACGAGAGACTCACAAAGAGGAAGGTCATGTTGCTCAGGATCCTCACCGCTGCCTTGGGGAGCTCTGTGAGGGAAACATGAGCGTCAGGGATTCTGCTGAGCCTCGTGTGTTCATTAGTCCTACAGAGCTGTATCGGTTCCCTCGTGTATCCTTGCACTTGTACTTGAATTTTATCTTTTATTTCTTGCAGCATTTCCAGGCTGGAACTCAGAAACGGGATTTTACAAAGGGAGATGCAATAAAAAGTCAGAATCTCAAACAAGGGATCTTAATTTTTAACCCTACCGACTTTATACGGAAAGGAGGAAGAAAAAATATAATATAAATAAATAAAGCATTGGAAAATCACTGTTAATGTTTTGTACTGCATGTTGTAGGACTTAATAATCATAAAAACCATCACATATTTAGACTTAAGATAAATTTATCAGTTAGAAGGAAACAAATAAAGTGGTGTAATGAACCGCCACACGGATGCTGATTATTTTCCAGTAACAGCTACTCATTTTATTCCTCTTCCCCACAGTAATTGGTTTAAAAAAATGTATTTGTGAAAAACAGTGTACGTTTTAGTTTTGATTGTTATTGTTATGTTATGGCACATCTAGAAAACTTAGTTCCTAATATTGCTTAAATTACAGCAGCTAAACCCTTTTGTTCCCTCTCTAGTCTCTCTATTATTTCTCATTCTTGAAATAAATAAGAACAAAAATGAATAAATAAAAACACCCCGGAAGTTTATGTTTTCCACATCAGAAAAATTCATATTTCAGCCTTACCTCTGTTACAAAGACACTCCTTTAATAAAAACTAAATATCTTCTTGAAGAACACTTCATATCATCAGTTACACAGTTTATTTTATTTCCTTCACATGAAGCCACAAAAGTCCCTTTGTGAGCTGTTATAGAGAAATGATAACATATAATAGAACAAGAGCATTAAATTAAATTAAGAATGCAGCTACACTGCTGTTATGTGAGAGATAATGAACAGCAAGCCAAACACTACTGTACAATAAACCCTGACAGGTTGATGCAGAACAGCAAAGGAGTCTTGAATGACCCCTTGAAGTTGAAATTCTCACTGTACATTATCCCACATATTACATGGCTACTTATGAAATAAATCAATAATTTGATGTAAAATATTGATTTAAAAAAATCTGCTTTATTGCTTCCGCGAATGATGACGCAAACAGCAACGGACTGTTATTCATAGCAACAGTTTGCTTGGATTGCCATAATTAACCAATCGGAATCAAGCATTCAACAAATCTGTGGAATAAGCTAATAAAGACAATTTAAATTCATTTGTATAATAAATATAGCAGTTTTTAATTTTTAAACATATTCAGAAACAGGCAAGATTAAAACAAGATTTAAATACTATGTTCAAGTTTTCTGGCCCAAATTGTAATCTGATAAAAAGGATCTACCTTAAAGCATCAATTTAATACAATCAGTACCATTTCTTCTATCATAGTCCTCAATAATGCAGAGCTAGACATTGTGGGTTTTTTTTATCACATAAATTTGAACACTTCAGAAGCTTATCACGAAAACAAGTGCTGTGAGAGGATGCACAGGACCTGCTCATGCTGACAGTCCTTTTACTGCAGTTGTTCATCTTATGATTTAGCATCTGCTTTATAAATAACTCCACTCATAACACCGAGAAGAAATACTATATTCTGAGAAATGGTGGAAAATATATTACCCTAGTAGGTGCGTCAGGTCTTTCCTTTGACTTAATGGCTGTTATTTAATTTGAGCTCCAATAGACATTATGAACATACTCTAGATAAAAAAAAGCATTAGGGATATTGATAATTAATTTACGTGGGGTTACCATGTTGAAGAAGAAGTGTTATTGAGTTCAATATCACGTCAGGATGTAAATAGATACCTCAGGCGATATTGAACTCAAATACACTTCTTCAACATGGTAACACCATTATAACACAGTATGGCAGTTCTATGATTATAAAACTAATCAGTTACAGCGCTACCTTTTCTTTGAAGGTTTAAATATTTTCAGGAGCACATCACTGTAGTTAATGAGCCTCGCTTAACAACCAGGTTTGTGCTCTTCTGTTACCATGGTAATCTTCAGGATTTGAACTGCTTCCTGAGTCCTAACTCACCATCTAATAGAGTGCATTGCTTCTCTGAATACATTACCTAGTAATTAAAAAACAAACAAAGCAATCATGTTCGGCATAAATGTGCAGAATTAGCTTTTTGAGGACTTCGTGAGGCCCTGCACATGCAGGTCAAGTGAGTAGAGGTTCAACTGAAAATGATTTACAGCAGGGGTGGGCAATTCATTTTCCCAAGGGGTCACATGAGAAAAATGTTGTGGAGCGCAAGATATTAATATAGATATTCTCTTTATAAAAGCAGTAAATTGCTAACGTAAATCTGATGATTAAATAATGAAAAGTACGCTCTGGAAAAACATAATTTATTCAAACAAAATTCCCCACCAAATGTGTATTTTCAGAAATGTACCATGTTTGAATGACCAGCATTAAATTAAACTAATACAAATTGTTATTATCATTTTGCTTGTAGTCCAACCACCTGCTGTTTTTCAGTTCTTTTTTTCTTGTTCAATGAGAGAACTCTGGTCTCTGTCGGGCTTAAACAAGTGCATCAAAGTCAGGCTGAATTTCTGAGGTGGAAATGCAAAGGAAGGCTGACAGATGATCATCAGTGAGAGAGGATTTGTTCAATTTCATCACTGAGAATGTTTGCTCACATATGTAAGCAGATCCAAAGAGAACCAACAACATCTGAGCATGCCTCCTTCTGTGTGGAAAGTTCTCCTCCTTGAGAGAAGAGTAAAAACCCAGCAGCGATACTGACTTAAAGTGCTCTGCCAGTATCATATCAGATTGCAGGTCAGTGAGTTCCAGCTGAACATCACTGGGTACATTAGCCACACGGCAGGTAAAGGGAAAAGAAATCATGTGCATCTCACCCTCAACTGTTCTGAAGTCTTCAAATCGCCTTGAAAACTCACCTTGCAGTGCTCCTAACATGGATGAGTACCTGCAGAGGTGATCAGCTGATGGCGTGACTTTTCTCAGGGTTTGCATGTGCCTGATATTGTTGCTTTCCAGTTGCCTTGAAAGAAACTACAACTTTCTCATGAACAAAAAGGCCCCTACGTTGCAGTTTGGTATTTAGAGTTCATTCGTCAGTGTTGTCACATCACTAGCAAGACCTGCCATCCATTCCCCATCTGAGAGCTCTCGTACGTCTTTGCCTTTCTTCTCACAGAAGAATTTGAATTTTGAATTTGTTCTTTCAAGTCCCAAAACCTTTTCAGCACTTTGCCCAGGCTGAGCCATCTCACAGTTGTGTGGTAGCCTGTATCACCATGTTCAGTCTCATGCTCCCCCATGAGTGCAACAAACTGATTTAATGCTCGTGCCCTGATGAAGTTATAACTAGTTTAATCACAACATCAATAACATGGCTAAGTTTTAGCACTGACATACACAACACATTCTGATGTATGATACAATGTAAGAATACCAATTTCATTCCCGGGTTGATTTCAGTCACTTTATCTTAGACCCGATTTATTTACATGCATTTACCTCCGTGAACAAATCACTTCCCGTCGTCGTCCTTTTAATTGACTGCATTGGCGCCAGCTCCTCAATGATGTTAAAGTCCTTTGTTAACCCACAAACAAAGACGAGTAACTGGGCTTTGTCGCGGACATCACAGCTCTCATCCAAAGCCAAGGTGAAAAAGTCAATGCTGTCCACTTTATTTTGCAGCTGAAGCTCCAGATTTCCAGTGATGTCCTCGATCCTTGTCGTCACTGTACGTCTGGAGAGGGGCACGTTCTGGAATGCTTCTTTTTTCTCGGGGCATATTAGCATTGCAGAGTCCACCAAACACTCTTTGATGAATTCCTCCTTGGAAAATGACTCATTGTTTTTAGCGATTTTGTATGATAACACAAAGCTGGTCTTGGTTGCTGCATCTCTGAATGTATGAATCTTTGAAAATAGCCTTGTTGCTTTTGCAGCTTAGCTTGTAAAGCTTCAGATGTCCGTGCCCGTTTGGCATCGGTCATGTTTTTGTATTTCTCTGCATGTTAAGTCTCATAATGGCAATTCAAACTGTAGTCCTTAAACACAGCGATCTGCTCGGCACAAACTAAACACAAGGCTTTTCCTCTGACTTCAGTAAATAGATACCTAGAAGTGCACATTTTGTTGAAAACGCTGAATTCTTCATCATTCTTTCTTTTTTTTAGCATGAGTACACTCTTAAACTTGCAAACTAAGGTAATGGTGTGCTCAAACATGGATTTATATACACACGTACGTACGGATGCATACCTGCACTGACATATTTATACATGTGTATCTTACGCAAGTTCACATAGGTAGACTACTACGTTCACATACAAGCGTAGGCTAAGCACGTATGTGTACGTGTGGCTACACACACAACACACAGGCCCGGTCAGGGACAACCAATGGGCCGGATGCGGCCCGGAGGCCGTACATTGCCCAGGTCTGAGTTTACAGGGAACTTCTCTGACCCGCTAACTGGGTTTGACACTTGTTAATATATGTGAGAATATAAGTCATTTCCACTGAAACACATCCAACTGCAGTCTAATAATCATATTTTGGTGGGGTTTAGAAACAATTACAGTGGTGCAGTACATAGAACACATGATTAACAGCTACAAAACAAAGCAAACAAGTCCACACCAGATTTCACAAAAGGGACATATTTAATTTTTAATGCTAATACAGTGGATATTGAGGAAGAAGGAAAGGCCTAAGCATGCTTGGGGTTGACAACTACATGTAATAGGATAACACCAGGCGTCAGGTTTACATGAACTAATTTGAATGTTTAGAATCTTCGATGTTGAATAAAATTAAAAATAAATAAATAAAAATGATTTTATAATCTTTACTACTAATCCTATACACCTGGCTAACTTGACCCAATCTGACAGAATTTCAGTGAGAACTCCAAGTTGTGTTTATAAATGTGACCCACTCCAGCATAATACAGATTAAGTCGCAAGGTAGTGTTTTGGGTAAAAGCCAAAGTAAGTTGAATTTTGAAGCATATTCATTTTTTCCCAAATATATCAATATCTCAGTATGTAAAACTTTCCTACTTAATCCATAATATGCTGGAGTGGGTCACAAACGTTCATAATCATTCCTGATAACACTAGCAAGCTATCTAACATGAGCTTAACTGATATTATGTTTTATATCATATTTATAAATGTTCATTATCTGTAGTGTGAATGCTAGCTATCTGGCTAACACAGGGAAACCTGACAATCTGAAAGAGGATTCTGCACTTACACATACAGTATAAATGTTTATAATCTTTAAATATTTTAAGTTATCTTAAATCCTAATATCTTAAAATGGATAAATGCCATTGAATTACAAGAACAAAAAATAATTTTTAAAAAATTTAACACAATTCTATACGCTAAACCTAATTTGGATATTTAATAGAATAAGGTCTATTAATGAGTGCTCCAAAGTTCTGCTGTATAAACCAAATATTGGTTGCTTCCATAATTTCTGCTTACCTTTATCTTTTCTTCAGATCGTCAATTTATGTTCTTTCTTTGGGGCCCATTTCAAAGTGGCTGTGCCATCAGAAATGAAAGTGCTAACACAGAAGCAGAGAACAGTGTGTATGCCTCAGTGATGCGAAGGCGGCCTCCTGGGAGCTCATTTAGAGGAAAAGCGGGCGGCTTTTTTCACTCCCAGATAACACGACTATGATTTATCTGAGAATCACCCTTCCTACGAGAACTTCCTTTACTGGGGAAGCCTCAACATTACTGCACCACAAATAAACCTCTAGATGTCAATCCGAAGAACCTTGTGCACCTAAAGCAGAGTGAAACCTCATCATCCTGAGAAAGACTTACCTTTGATGTCCTTCCCAAAGCCCATGGAAGAGGTCACTGTTTGTCCTTTGCTGTTGGATTTCTCCTTCATGACGTCATCCTCGCTGGTCGCGTCATCATCAGTCCCAAGCTTTTTCTTCTTCTTCTTTTTATGGCGAGGGGGTAGTTTCTTAGGGAAGGTGAACATGGGGAAAATGACCAGCAGCATTGCGATGGCACACAGCAAAAAGCCGCTCCACCTGAGAAGAGTCAAGATGGTAACTCGGAATTCATTCACATCTACTTTTGAATCTTATTTTGCATACAAAGAAGATTAATTCTTACCAGTTGCCCACAAACCGAGGGTCACTTTGATCAATATTAACTACAGTTTTGGGATCGACATAAAAGCCGATGAGGACTCCTCCAAGGAGATATCCAGCCGCAGGACCCAAAGCGCCCATCACGTACATGATAGCTGTGAACACACACACAATTACCATTAAGCATCCAGCCCTTTTATTCACCATAATAGTCCTAATTAAGGCTTTCAGTGTTCTTTCCACTTCAGTTAATAACCAAGTTACCCATTTTGCTCATGCATTAATTGACCTACCATTAACATAAAGACCTTCTTTTAGCTCTGAATGAACTTAGAAATGTATTATTTCCAAGGCGGCACGGTGGCGCAGTAGTTAGCACGTCCGCCTCACAGCAAGAAGGTCCTGGGTTTGATTCCCAGCTCGGGCGTTTCTGTGTGGATTTTGCATGTTCTCCCTGTGCTTGCGTGGGTTTCCTCCGGGTACTCCGGTTTCCTCCCACAGTCCAAAAACATGCACA
>JAOUQZ010000025.1:3690382-3709843 GCA_028564935.1 Neosilurus hyrtlii | reverse complement strand
CACACACACACACACACACACACACACACACACACACACACACACACACACACACACACAACCATTCAAACTCACACACAGCAGCAATTTGAAACAGAAAATTAGCCTTATCTGCACTGTGGGAGGCAATCGGAGTACATGGAGGAAATCCACACAAGTCTTGAACAGGAACATGCGTACTTCACACGCGCCCGAGCCCGGGACTCAAACCCAGGATTTGCTGTGAGGTGCACGTGATAACAACTACGTCACATGCCTATGTCACAAACCTTCATGGACCAAAAATATAAACAAATGGAAGCAAGCAAGATTTGTGGCTTTGGAAAAGGAAGACCACATTAGATTTAAGAAATGATCCAAAATGAATTTTGGGTGGGTTTATTTATTTGTTTTGGCTTGGTGGAGGTTTGCACTCTCCCGGAGTGCTCTTGTTTGGGAAAAAACTGTTCAATTTAACAATAGGCAAGCCAGTGACAACCCTTTCCTTATATACACTTTGTACTGAATTACTTAACAGACAGCCTATTCCTGGTGCTTGAACTCCTAGGTTCACGCTACAAAAAAGTCTCCTTTCAAAGACAGGTACACTTGGTAGAAAGGGCCAAGAAGTCCTCAGGAGTCACAGTTCAGCATTACGGTCAGCTCTGCATGACTAGTGAAAATGTGCAGACCAAAACCACAGCTGGATATGACTCACCATTAAAGGTAAACTATAAAAACAAAGCTCTTTCTCAAGAGTGAATAAATAGGTCCAATTTTCAGAGCATGCATAATACATTAACACAGCTTAAAGAAGCGCTCATGTTTTATGACTAAAGGCAGTTCATAGAAAATTCTCTTTTGTCTAGCTGGCCATCTCATTTTGCCTGGTCCTTTTTTTAGTCTTGCTGACCTAATGACCGTTTTGGAATGCATTTACATTGTTATGCACTGTATGCTTCCAAGCTAACTGCTACTTCAGCTGACACAGCAGATCCCACCGGAGGTAGGTTCTTAGGCTTTTTCTTTTCATTTCTTCAAATGTGCTACAAGCTCATGCTTTCATTATCAGGCGCTCAAGATTCTCTGAGACTATGTGATGTGTATGTGATATGTTGATGTGTGTATTTGGGGTGTGAAGACCATTTTTGGTGGACAGGTGCAGTCCAGTGAAGAGATCCCTGCACCTCTTAAAAACAATCTGCAAGATATTCCCTCCTAAAGCCACCAAGCCAAGCAAACGGCCAATAAGAACCAAAACGTCAAAAATTATCCTCTCTCACAATGGTAATGAATTCTTTAGAAATTCCTAGATTTAGAATTTGAACTGGATCATCTCCAGAAATTTACTGAGTCTTCCTTGTTCAAAGTCTCACTTCTGGTACAAATTTCATTTTAAAAATATCCGCATATAGCATTTTGCATAGTCCTGTTGTGCAAACAAACCAACCAAAGGTAAAACATAACCTCGTTGGTTGAGGTGATTATGAGGTCGTTTTCGGTCTCGTCTTTTCTGGTTGGTGGTGATCATGTGACACGAGGTGGGAATTAGTGACAGCTATATTGAGCATTGTGAAATTATATATCTGAAAAAATAATAATAATTAAAAAAAGTAGATAAATAAAATAAAGTTATATTGCTAAAAACTGTATTGTTTGACATGTCCTGTGACATCAGCATCAAACAATACTGTTTTTCAAAACAGGAAGTAGAATTTTAATATCCAGAACTAACGGTGAAGACCAAAATGAAACGTCCCAGTGGGGTGGTAGTGAATAAGCTGTCTTGGAACAACCAATCAAATCAGTGAACCCTAATGACCCATAAAAAAAAGAGAGAGAGATAATTAAATAAGCAATAAAATGAAATGTCTGACTGATAAATTAAAGCCTCCTTAACTACAGCATCCTTTCAGCAAAAAACCCAACACATTCAATGCTAAAACAGCTTCAAACACGCTGCAGTGGCTCGATACCAAAGAGTGAATTAATTACATGAATAAAATCCTAACTTATTCAAATCACTATCGCTGATGCTACTACAGAAAGTCAAGTGGCTGTGTACGAAGACAGGAAACGTTTCATTTTCCAGAAATCCATCGATCCTGATGCCTCAAAACTGTGTTCACCTGCTAAATACATGATGAGTGTGTGTGTGTATATATTTATATTTATATATACATTTATAGCTCCACATGACAAATCTTTCTTGGGGGAAAGAGGGGGGAAAAGAAACACTTTCTAAAAGAGAAATCAGCAGTCTGGGTTTGATCCACGCTGCAATTCCCTCTTTCACTGTGCTGAGACTGTGCTATATCGGCTCTTCAGAGGTTCTTTTAATGTGATGCTGACTCCATTCACTATTTCTGCTGATCCCAACGCCAACGCCTAGCATTCTATCCAACACTGACAGCAAATTTTAGTGTAAATCTAAAAAAACTAGATGCTGACGTAAAGGCCCCCCTTAGCACCGAGAACGGTGAATGAGTCAGCAATCAGAAATGTGGTTGGAACGACTGGTGAACACCTCCCGAAGAGTGACGAGTACAAGAATATTACTTTGAGAATCTGCAGGTAAGGAATTCTTGCTGAAGAAGTTGTCTTCTTTGAAAGGAACAATTGTTTCTTTTTGAGGTTCCCTGATGAGCCCTTCTAACAGTTGTCAAAGGCTCGGAGCAAAATCCAGCACACGAGCTATAATCAGGTTTGGTTGCGATAGTCATGTACGATTACATCACATCAGTAATGCTTACAATTCCCCAGATCAATCCCTCACAAAAATCTACTACTTACAAAATATCTATTTTCTTGCCATGTATAAAAAAATATTAAAGATGTAATGCTTCTAAAAAATTGTTCATGAATTCAAAACTGTTCTTATAACAAAATAGTAAACGATGGGCTGATGTGATGCAGGGTGAAGTCAATCTTACTATCACAAAGCTATTTATTTTCCCCTAATAACACAGGAAAAACAAATTAAAGCACATTTTATGAAGAAATGCTAGAACAGCACTTTTCACATTGTAAACGTCAGGGTCAGATTCAGACGGCATATGCCAACATGCTTTACTACCAACTGCTAGCACTGTAAAACCCTGTTAGAAAACATCCCCCTGCCATCACATCGATTTATAATAATAACAATTAAAAAAAAATAAATAAAAATATTAAATATCACCTTACTCTGAAGTAGGACACTTCATATCATACATCAACGCTACAGTAGGAAGACCTAGTTTTATCTGCTCACCCACTCCTGACCCGAAAATAAGCTACCATTTGTACTTAAGATTCAGACCAACAAAAACAACAGGCTCTCTGTGAGTTTATCATGCCAGGTAGCAACATGACAAAGTAATTAGGAGCGAGTTCCCTTTCAGGTCCACAGTAAAAAAAAAAAAAAAAAAAAAAAAAAAAAACATATATACGAAAGCAGGTCATTTATCGTCCTGAAATTATACACAAAATAACTGAGTCATGGAGACCACTTCTGAACACGTCTGAAGATGAGATAAGAAAAGAAACTATTGATTTCAGAAATTTTCCACAGAAGCAGCAAATACTGAAAGCAATTTCACTTTGCTGGAATGGATTCTTGGACCATAAACAACTCTTGTAGTAAAGGCTGGCTCACACACGCATACACTCCTGCTTGACCCAGCACTCCAAAGCTGTACTGTGTTCCAGCTAATCCAGAGCAGGGTATGTGGGGGAAGAAGAAGAGTGTTGCAAGTTTACCACCTTACAATGAGGCAAAAGGTTATTATGTCTTCTGGCTTTCTACTTACAATTCAGAATCATAAGATACACTAGAATCCGACCTGCAGCGCACAGATCCAGCTTCTTAGAAAAATTCCAATACCCTTGCACTTGGTTGGTGCTTTTGATTTAATGCCTAAACCACCACATTGCTGGTGCTTTTATGCATCCTATGATTTTTTTTTTTGCTATTATAAAATAAAAGCAAATCTACAGGATTACACTGTACTCACATTAGTACTTAAATAATAAACCATGACATGGGGTTTTCTTATAAGAAAATAATCAGTGTTGAGGGGATACAACAGGGTTTGACATGAACCTGAGCATCACATCATTGGCCTTATCCAGTTATTACAGTAATAAATGGTTGTTCTCACCTTCTCTTGAAGCTAACGGGACGAAAAGCGCACCATTACCAAGAAACCAGAAAGCCCTCCTACTAAACATGGGATTTGTCTTGCAGGCATGAATTACTGCAGTTATAGAAAACTAATATGAATCAACACCTTCTGAGCAATTGGATATGAGAACTCGACAGAGCTGTGCTCATCAAATACAAGAAGCACAGAAAGACAGAGACATTTGTTTCCCTTTCACTCTCAAAACTTTCTCAGTAGAAAGCACTAAATCCTAACACACCATGTTGGTTTTCCTGTCTGAACGTGAAACATGCCTCATGTGTTGCACTTTATGGCGTTTGGTTGTGATTACTGGCAGGGGAAAAAAAAGAAAGAAATCCTAGCATGTATTTAATGAATGCTCCCTGCTGCTCAAAATCTGTTTCATCATTGAACGCGAGTTTGAAATGTGACTGCAATTTCATGATGGAAAAACGCAGGCTTCTAATCCCTCTTTACACAAGTCCCACGTCATGTGATCTCTGCACGTTGAGCCAAGCTCAACACTTGGAGAAAATAATAAATTGTTAAAGGTGTTTAAAAGTAAAAGGTATTTCAGTAGATAATACACACAAACACAAGAAAAACAAACTAAACAAACTAAAACAAGATTATAATTTTTTTTTTCAATTTTAAATAATGATGCCTGCTCCAAGTGATAAACTGTGAGTGTCCATTGTTTTGATTCAAGCATTATACACTCGGAATAATAATACCGAGCAAGCAGACCAAACAGACAGCACTATTCTCATATCAGGGTAAATGTGAGACAATACCATTTAATAATTTATTGGGCATTTTAAAAACGTAGCAAATGATTTAAGCCATGTCTGCGATATGACCCTCTGATGGAAAAATGTTGCATTTCCATTACAAACCAGTTCACTTTATTAAAAACATTTTAAATAAATAAATAAATGAAAGTGCTTCAGGCAGCAAATTGTTCTCCCAGTCTAATCTTATTCTCAGGGTCAACCTCTGTCACCTGACTACAGAAGAATAGAGAAATCAAACAGATGAAATAAAGCCACCGTGATGTCCCAGAGAACACTAGTGAACCTGGAGGCTGTTTGCTTGGGATGCATGATTTAAGAGTTAGTTATCATGTCACTAGTTAGATGTGAAAATGGAACAAAAGAGAAAGAAGAGAAGGACTGCAGCTTCCCTTAGACCAAAACAGAAAAGTGTAAAATTGTAGATTTATTCTTTAAGCAACTACTTTACAAACTATTAACAATAAAATGCTTCATGTCTACAAAGACGAATCATGAGGATCATTTGTACAAGACAAATAAGCCACAAATAGTGATGCATGACCAAACTACATGCTACGTGCTACTGCATTTCCCATTTTTTGAAAATAATAGAGCAGATTTGGCATTCCTCAACTCTAAGCCACAGGCAAAAATTAAGAACCGCTCTGATCTCCAGTGCTGTGAAAGCAATTTCCATAGCTAATAGTGTGCTGAGACAAATGGCTATTGCTCTAAATCTATTCTCCATTGCATCTGGCTTCACTAATTTTCTTACTGAAAGCCTTGGATACGTGATTAAATAAAAAGACTGGTTTAGCTTTTTGCATACATAAATGATAAAGTGTTCGTTTATCAGTTACACGTTATACATAATGGTATAACATCTTAAAACTGGGTGCAGCACTAGCTAATTAAAAATGATGGCTATATGGGCCTCATTAGCCAAGCTGGACACAAAGGAATTTATTCATAAATCTTTGGCAGGAGTTTTTGCACAAGAAATTTGGTACTATTTATCATAAAAAAGAAAAAAATCTATTAACTGGGGAAAAAAAAAATGCACATAGATACACACACATTATACACACACACACACACACACACACACACACACACACACACACACAAGCTTCACAGAAGTTGATACGGCAATGGCTGAGTGACGTTACAGGAATATGTAGCGCAAACGGTGCACAAAATTTATATTCATTTTGAAAATAAACTTGACAGGTAATTTAACAATATATTCAGTCTGTTTACGCAACGTCAATTCAGTGATATCCACCAAGCCTGAGGTGAATTTTTTTTAGTATATGCTACATGGGAACAATAAAATACATTTTTTTACATGTTCATTTCAAACTATTTTAGTGTTTAAAACCATGACAGATGCTGGTGAGCTCCAAGCACACGTGTAAGTGGGTGCAAAGCTGTGTAATGGCATCTCTTTAACTCCCTATAAGACAGAAACAAAGAGAAGAAAAATAAAACAAGATTTTTTTTTTATAATTTATACTTAAATCATGATAGAGACAGGTCAGGTAAGCTCTGTGCTTTGAACCTAGTTAAATTCAATAAAGCTTATACCATCTGTTTAGACTACTCACTGAAAGTTTAGTACATACTACATGGAGATGTAAGCAAACCATGTTCTGTATAAAGAGTTTTAATATATACTATGAAGGAAAACATCATTTAAAGTGTGATAATAATGATGCTGCCTGCTCCAAGTGACTGTGACAAACAGAGTGTCCGTCATTTTGATTCAGGTATCATCCACACAGAATCATTTTTTCGAATAGCAGAGCAATCACATGGCGCTGTAGCCGGGTAATATTAATAAAATGCATCTGGACTGTAGGAAGTGTGTATGTGTTTAAAAATTGGTTTTCTTTGATTCCTATTTTTGCAATCTTGCTTCTTTCAGGCTGATGTTTCTCTACCATGTCAATCAAAGTAGGTTCGGGTTTCATGAGTCAATTGCCAACTTGAAAATTTTTTTCAATTTATATAATTGGCTTGTGATGGCTGGAACACTGTGCTCCGGCTTAGTAAACTAGCTGCTTGAAAAAAGTGTCATCAGTTAATGCACTGCAGCCGTTTTAAAAGTACTGCCTTAACATTGGCATGGCGTCTTGGGAGATGGATCTGAACGAGTCATAATTTTGTTGTTTTTTTGTCCTCTATGTGCACTGAACCTGGTGGTCACTGGTGGCATTCTTGATCGTTTATGGCAGAAATTTTATTTCAGGTCAGTAGCTTTCCATATATATTTACTACAAGACTGATAAATGATGTCCAATATTTATAAGTGCAAATACCCAGTGGAAGCCCAAACACATTGCTAACTGTTCTATTATTAGTGTTCTTAATTATATTTCTTTTGATTTATTCTATACATCTATTATTAGTTATATTCTTAATAGCGCATGATTACTGCATCCTTAAAGCAAATGGAAGCGCTCCGGGTCATTATAAGATCAGCCATTAAAACCATACACTGAGCAAATTCTGAGCACATCAGGCATCCTTTGTTTATACCATGTTGTTATGGTATGGTACTCTACGTTATATTATTTTATACGACATATATAGCAATGGATTATCCAGCTGCAGCAATCAGGAAAGAAACAACAATTTCGAAACATGACACAAAATGATGTCAGTACAAAAATCTTCCTGCCATATCAGGAACTGTTTGGGTGACGACTGAATGTTCTGCGAGCCTTTGCCATGAACATGGATTTAGGATAAGCGACAGATGATCCCTAAACCAGGACTGGTGCATTCTTGTAAAAGTGCTATCTGTACACACTGGGGGTGTACTCTATTTATCTTCACACAAATAGATCAAATATGTTTGGTCTACCCATTACTACAATGCAGTTTTGCACTACTGGAAGCCCCTAAAGTGAAACAACTTTTATTCTGTGTACAGTTTTTAATCTCCGTTTGTTAAAAAAAAGTTGACACATGTTGAAGCGTAATCCATGTTGAAATAATAAATGCAAAATGGACATGTTTAAGCACTTCTCTGGCTGTCAGGAGTTCTAAAGTTAAAATAAGATAGCTGGGGTGCAGGATTTTGCCTAATTAAAGCACAAAGGATTAAGGAAGGAATTCAACCAGAGCATTAACCAGCATTAAAGCAGCCGCCATATGTTAAGATTTCACAGAAAATATTCAAAGTGCTATAATTGTCAGCATGGCCACTGGTGCGCACCATGAGCTGTTTCTGAGAATCTTATTCAGCTTTGAAATTCCAAACTCTATTTCAGCCTGCATGAGTTAACTTTGTTGCTGGGGACTTTTTAAGACCCCTTTCTAAAGAATCTTAGAAGACTTGAATCTAGCCACAGATCTAGCAAGTGTTTCTGCAGATACTAGCAATTGTTCTGAAATTGATATGGTTCTCTAACTCACATAAATACTGTTATAAAAGATGAGAAGAGGTTTAGTAAGAGCATCAACACCATGTAATCGCTGATAGGTTCATGCATGAGTCAACAACAAATAATTGAAATTCAAATGGTTCCCACTGCTCCCAATGACCAATCACCAATGTTCCCAATGACCTGATCACCATTAACCACCATTGTTTCCAATTAACAATTCAGTTCCCAATGACCAATCACTGATCGCTGCTGCTACCAACAACCAATTTCTGATCACTACTGGTCCCAACAACCAAATCACTGATCACCAGTTTCCAAAAAGGAGCATGCCATGTCTGGCATTCTGGTTAGAAGCTACATAGTAAAATCCATATGCTAAATAGTCTGTACTACCATGACAAAATACTTCTTCCTCATTTTCTATTCCAATGAAACTACTATTTCATCACCTCAGGTGTGTTCAGTTTTCCCTTGTGGAAAAAAAACAAGCACTAGTTTTATGAAAAGCATTCACTCTTCTCTCTCCAGCTCCAAATGATGTCACTCCCTTAGGTTTTTCCACAAGTCTCCCATTGGCCCACCCTGTCATACAAGAACCAGAGTCTATGGGAACAATGTATGTCTTTCAGACTGAGGCTGAAATGAATGGAGTCAGTGAGGGGACAATGACGTCATGACATACAAATTTGATCTTTGGATGAAAAAGGTAGAGACTGTGCTAAGCCAATGTTTTTAAAGGAATGTATTTTCTTTTAGACAGAAAAATAATTACGTTTCACTGGGTTGGTGAAAAAAAGAATGAAGATACAGCTCACCAAAAGACTTGACCCTAATTGTGCCCATCTGACCAATCATTGCTTTAAGAAGTCCTTAAAAGAGTTGCGTTAGAATTTGGTTGCTGATAAAACCTGCTGTATATGTTAGCTTTCCAGGAACAGGGTTGGTGACCACTGATCTTGATCACATATAAGCATTCTGTATTACAGGGTTCTGATAAGTAAATGATGGACTCATCATGAACATGTACTAAGACTAGCTACTGCAGCCTATCATCAACAAGACAACGTTGCCCTGCTAGTGTTCTCTATGCAACCGATAGATGTAAAGAACAAAAAGAGTGAACATATCATGACAGCCAATGGAGATCCTCCAAGTTCCTGAATAAGCCACATTAGTTGCAGAATGTTCCTCCAGCTGTTTCTTTTTAGTACCACTTACTTTTCCAGCCTTGTTGCCATGTCTCAACTTTAAGTCATTCTTCTTGCCATCAAATTCGAAATATCCTAAACTTTTACATGAAATAGTAAAACGCCTCACTTCTAGCACTTCACATGTTTTGTATGTTTCACTGTGAATACCATGAGTACATGAGATTTGCTAATCACTGCATTTTGTTTTTATTTACATTTTTTACATCATCTCACATGAATTGATATGTATTACCCGTAATTCTTTCAGACAGCTGCTAATGAGGAATAAAACTGATCTGTGGTCTTGTTTCAAACACGAATTGACATCACTGGAACTTCACACCTCCTGAAATAGTGCTCGGGGTGGAACATGTTGAACTTCGACGTAATTTATAAAACTTTTTGGAAAAATTTGCTATAATGGCATTTATGATGGTAAAACCAGACATATCAATGGGCGCCTTGTCGAAACAGCAGACGGCCCACTAAAAATGGAGAGAGTTTACATCAAGTGGTTCAGCCCATAAATCTCATCTGACATTTACTGTCTGCTTGGAGCACAGCAAGGACGCTGCAATGTGTTTAAATGGGTGGGGGTGAGGTGGGGTGAGGACAAGTGTTGCAAGAGGCATAAAAAGCCCTAGAGCCACCAAGTGCTGAGTAATGCATGAAACTGTAGCCTGGTTCAGTTGTGGGATATAAAAAGACAGCGGAAGTCCAGGGCGCTGGAACAGTGGCACCGAGAACATGGCAGAACAGCAGCTCTAGAAATGCGATCGCCATGAGGGACTGCAAGAAACCAGCAAGGAAACATTAAACCAAATCCAGAAGTAGCCAGATGTGCCCAGTGGCATGTGTGTATGATTGGCCAAGCTATATCAATTGCATAACATTAAAATGATGTGATGAAATGTAGGATAGGGACAGGAAATAAAAACAAGAGAGGACAAACATATTTGGCACAAGGAGATGGACTACCTCACGTCTCTTAAACTAAACACACACACACACACGGCAAACATCCAGCAGCTGTTCGCTTTCTAAATTTAAACAGATACAAGCAGCGTGTGCTCACAGTATATTGACTGAACAGCCCAAAAGTGCATTACTTATTTATTTAGCATTGTATCCATCACGTCATCAATCCATAATATACACAAAAATATTTCAATCCTCATTCATCCATATCAGTATCTCCCATTTATATTATGCTCAATCTAACCACATCACCCAAAAAAAAAAATGTGCATCCAGCTACCTGCATCATACACTTACATTCATTTATCAACCCATCCACATAATCCATACTCCATCCATTCTCAATTTATTATAACACATTTCCATCATTTTATCCATCCAAATCATTCACCTATCTGCATATGCTTACATTCGCTCCAGCCACATCCTCCAACCAAGATCATCTGCATTATCCAAACATATCCTTCATTAAACATATTCCATCCATTAAAAACACATTTTCCATCAGTCTTTCCTTCTTCCAATTCCATCCATATGTATCAGTTACATCCACAACATCATCTTTTCATCACAATCATCTGGCTGTCCATCTTCATTATCCATCTATCTTTACAAAACACTTCTTCCATCAGTCAGCTTTACTGTCCATCCATCCATCCATCCACGTCAAAAACATACTCCAACTACTGACCATAAAACCTTCCTACAAGAGATTAAGCAGTCAAGAGCCATCATCCACACAAACAGGGATTAGAAATGGATTATGGTGGGGCTCTCAAGTGATGCAACAGAAGAGCGTCGGTGTTACCATCAGGAGTTTGAGTTCGAGCCCCACACCAACATCCATTGCCGGGAGCCCGTGAGCACTAATTGGCCAAGCTCTTCAGGAGGGATACACTCTCTTCCCTGTCACTTACAAGCGACACTAGTTAATCATGGTGTCTGTGAGCTCAGGTGCAGATAGGGCTTTCCTCCAAGTGTGTTACACCACTCCTGAAACACAAACACAGCAGTTCAAAAAAATGCGGTCAGTTTGGAGGAAGCACCTGCTTGCCTTTCCCCTCCCTGGTTGTGGAATTGGGAATTCCCCCCAAAAAGTATGGATTAAAAAAAAAAAAAAAAAAAACAAAGATTACAATACTGGACAATATACAGCTAAGATTCAGGTTTAATCCTAGAGGTCAAGACACCCCACCCACAGCCAAGTACACAACGCATTGCTGATTCACTCCTGGTGGTTTTCTTCAGAACAAGCAATCACAAAGCCAACTAAAGTGTGTATTTCATCCACTTTACAGAATGACCCATGCACACTCGCTTTCAGAGGGCACAGCAATCCAATCAAGAGCATCTACTTTAGCTGACTTCAATCTAGATCTGCGCCACAATAGAAAATCACTGATGTGTCACTGTGTGTATGGTATGGGGGTTATGGTATGAAGGGTTGCATCAAGGGTCCGAAATTAGCTTCAGGGACAACTAGAATATTCCATTGAAAACAGGATTTTGGAAAATGGTTATCAACTACATTTTGCCCCAAGTTGGTATCTTTGACATCATATGTGTAAAACTAAGCAGACGGCAAGTTCCTACATTCTCTCTCAGTCACTTATTTTCAAGTTTATTCAGATGATAATGATCAGTGCCCCTTATATATTAAGGTAGGAATCACTGAACTTGTGTTCTTTGTTTTCTTTTGTCAAACATTGTGGGGAACTCGGTGTTAGCAGCAGCTGTTAGTAAACTTTTCAGTCTCCCCTTTTCGCTGATTGGTAGTCACTTCAGTCACGTCTGAAAGTACCTGCCCACGTCGCAGCATGAGAATATTTTGCAGCCATATGGCCACCAAGCAAGGACCAGAGACATTCCATACTACTACTAAAATACTACTAATTTTGTTTGTTGACATTTTATTGGAATCAGTAAACCTTGTACGTAGGTGGTAGGCTATTCTGACCTCACAAAAAATGCATTAAGTCTTCTCATTTAGTTACCTCTGAACAAAATCTAACAAAATCTTGATCACACCCATCGGCATGGATTTACACCAAACTTGAAGGGGACACTACCCTTCCCGAGTCCTAGAGATGATTTGATTTTGGAATCTAGGTCAAAAGTCAGAGTGAGGTCACAAAGTATTGAAGACATACAGAACATACCTTAAGATAAGTTCATGAATAATTAAAAGCAGTGCCCATGTAGGACCAATTTGGTACATTATCTATGTTACGTGGCAGAGATACCCTGCACTCTCGGAGTGCACATTTTGTTACACATTGTTACTGGAGACAATCAAATTATATAATCAAGCGTGAATACATACAAAGGGCCTTTTCCATTATTTTTCTGGACATCTGTATTTTTCTCTATAATTTCTCTCATTCATTCATTCTCTAAGCCGCTTAATCCTAATTAGGGCTGCGGGGAGGCCGGCGCCTATTTCAGCCCACTCGGGGTGAAGGCAGAGTACATCCTGGACACTAGATCACTGCATGGCCAACACACACGCAACCATTCACTGTCACACCTAGGAGCGATTTGGAACAGCCTACTGTGCATGTTGAAACCAGACTACCCGGAGGAAACCCACACGAGCACGGGGAGAACATGCAAACTCACACAGAAATGCCCGAGCTCGGGACTCAAACCCAGGACCTTATTACTGTGAGAAGGAATTTTTTTCTCTTTTAGGAATTTCTGGTAAATTCTGGATGAAATTATGGTGTTCGATTCTGGTCAAAAATTTGTAAAAATAAGGAAACGTGAAAGGAGGTAGAAATGTAGCATATCGTTGATCAGAAATGCCAAATGGAGTCATTCCCTGCACAAAGAAGGGAGAAGGTGCTGGTAATCCTTTTTTTATTTTGCACAGTCAGGGCTTAACTCAACAGGGGAGAGAACCACTGGAGTTAGGAACTTCATTAGATGTAGAAAAAGCATGAGGAAGTAGTCAGTACTAGACGGAAACACATTTAATAAGTCAATAGTGAGGTTACAACTCGATCATATCATCCATCATAAAAAGGAAGCACTTTATTAAAAGAATTGCATCAGGACATTCTGAGCCATCAGCAGAGGAGTACGTCTGTTCATTTAAATGAGATAAGCTTTAATCAATAGGCAAACACGTCCACCATTATTAAGAAAACCTTCACCTTATCAGCAAATGCAGCCCAGGGAATGAGAGACTTATTGATTTATACTAAAAAAAACAAATAAATAAAGGGTGATCATCAGTGGGTTTGCATGCACTCTGGTTATTCAAGAGAAAAGGATTATTGGTGTTTGCCTTGGACCAAAAAAGAGAGAGAAAAAAAAAAAAATCACCTGAGGCCAAAATACTGAGAGAGAGAGAGAGAGAGAGAGAGAGAGAGAGAGAGAAATACCTGAATATGCTTTATTAGACATACAGAGTAAGGATAGAGATTGGGGGCAAAAGTGAAGCACAAGCATGTACAAGTTATAAATATTAATTAAAATAATGAACAGCAGCAGCTGTGATCAACGGGAACATTGAACATCCATGTGCGTGTGTTTAATCCAGTCAAGAACACGGGCCATAAACTGTCTCTCCTGAGGCTTCACACACACACACAGTGCCGTTTTTTTCTCCCCCTCAGGTGTTCAAGAAATGAAAACAGTGTTTCAATTAATAAGATGAGGGAAAGCGCTCTGAAGTCGGGAACAAATCAGGTTTTCACACGGTGTCATCATCTCACAATGATTTGCTCTGATCCGCACATCACTTTGTGGGGGATGCAATAGTGAAGCGAGGCGAATCACAACTGGAGAAAAAAACTGACGTGTAAACTCAGCGCTTCCTCAGGGGCAAAATATACAACAGTTTATCCACAACAAAGAGAGAGAATGCTCCGAATCATTATCTGGGGTTTTATAAAGAAACAAAAATCAAGATTTAGACTAAAAGGTGCACTATGCAGGAGTCTGGGGGGGATTTATTAGAAAAAAGTGAATATAATATGAAAAATAGCACCCATAAGTATGTTTTCATTAGAGTGAAATAACCTGGACATAAATCGTAATGTTTAGAGTGAGGCCTTTATATCTACTTAGGGAGACATGTGTCCACTTTCACAGAGCAGCCATCTTGTATTGTGACAGCAGCCCAGAGAGGACGAACCTCTGGAGGGGCCTTCTGCATATTTATTTATTTTTTTTACAAGTGTCAGCATGAATCCACAAGAAAACACCAATAGCAAGAAGAAGAAGAGCTTAAAAGACAAAATTAAAAAAAGACAAGCAAAAGTAGCTGGCGCTGACGCAGTCTGAGAACCCAACTTTTGAAAAATGGATCATATTTATTATTCATTGTAAGAAAAAGCAAGAGCGTGATCGCAAGTCGTAAAGTACGCTAGTGGCGGTTGATGGCCACCGTACATTCTAATACACGATTGATAAGGGAGGGTATTCAGTGGGTTACAATCAATTGAATCCTTCATTATGTACACAGACTACAAAAAAGTACCCAAGTCTTCAACAACTCGTCCCAAGTTATAACGAGTATGGCCTTAATATGTTTTTACAGTGAATTAAACTGTTTCAGGATAAAACAAACAAAAAAAATTATGTAAAAAAACAACAATGAAAACTTACCACCATAAAGTATATCGTTTTCTGAAAAAAAGGCATTGTTCATTATCGTTATATAATGCTGATGAATCCTTATAGCAGATGAACCTGAAGGTATGTATTTCTTCTCCACAGCAGAAGCTCTCACAGTAGAGCTTTCAAATCCCAGGTTCACCTCTTATAACCATGCTCTTTCTACTACCTTATCATTTCTATAGTAACAGCTTCCACAAGGACTCATATGGCGGACGCTCTACATAATCTAAAGCCCAAGACACACTAATCCGACGGTCAGCCATCTGCTAATGTCTGGATGTTGGGAAGTGTCTGTCATAATACTTGTTAGTGAGTCCAGCATGGTGGCACCGGATGGACCACAGAAAGTGCTTTCAATAGTGAAAAATAAACTAATTGTCAGTAAAGGTTAGTAAATAAGGGCATGAGAAGAGCAATGAACAGGACAAGATTTGATAGCAGGGCTGACAACACGAGTGCCAACTTCTCACTCAGCAAATTCTTGATTAAAAGTAGCTACACAAATCTGTCTGAGAAGAGCGAACAAAGGTCGTGTACAAACACCACTTTGTTTACGGCTGCCATCTTGACATTCGTAGATCTTCCAGTGTCCGTATTAAACGTAGGGATGGGAATCACTAGGGTGCACGATATCACGATAGCTAGCTCCCAGCTCAATTTGGTTTGTAATTTTTGGCTGCATTTTTGTTACAATTTTAAAAGCTTGAACGATGTAAAAGAACATTTGCTAATTGTTATTACTACACAAAGTTAGCAACTAATTCATTCCTATCACACGGAATGATGTGCTGCCTGCCAAAGTGTCAATATTTTAGAGTGCGCCACCTCTAGGACCATAGAGGAACAGCAACGATTCAACAACTTGATTTCAAAAGTAAATAAAAACTTAAAAAAAAAAATTACAGAATTTAAAGGAATTGAAATACATAATCAATTATCCACCCCAATTTCTAATTGACTGAAAAATAAAGTTATTTCCTTTCATGCAGGTTCGGAACTTACATGCTAGATGGCAGTTCGCTTTCTCGAAATGCAGGAAAAGTAAGGTGACGTAGCAGAGGGCCTTCTATCACCGTTAGTTCTAGACGACAGCTTGGTGTGTTCCAAACTTTATACTGATAGTTTAGCAGTCGTAATCTTTAAAAAATTATAGAGTCACCAACATGGTCAAGCTTTCCATGAAGTGATTGCTGTTTTTAAATTTATGGAAGGGCTTCCCAATGTCAAAACTTTGCAGCAATATGTATAAGCACTATAACAGGCTTTGAGCATTTTAGTAGAGGCGGGTGATGGAAAATAAAGAAACACAGCCTAAGCCGCAAACTCATCAGCCCCTGAATTTCTTATATTTGTTTCACATTTTAAAACAGGAAGGAGTTTGGCTAAAAGAGTAACACTCTTGTCGATGGCCCCTATATGAGGATGAGACCTGACTGTCCTCATATATAGACTTTTGAAGAATATACACACTTTGTAATTTCCTCATATGAGGACAATGGGGTCTCAAGAGGTTAAGTAAGAAATTATTTCAGGGTGGTAACAGTAGTTCTGCATCACACCGCTACCACCATTAGAGAATTATTTTCCTCTAACAACAAGCCGCCAAGTGTTTCATCTTTTTCATATTTTCACATTAAGTGTATGAAACTCTTGAGTCTGAGCTGGTGCTGGATAGAGCCATTAACTCTGTCTGACTTACAAACCACGCCGGCTTCTGAAATGTCACATCCACCCCAAAGGGCCTGTCGAATCAGCCTTTATCTCTGCAAAGTGTACACTGTGTTTCTGTTGCAAGAACACACTCACAGTCCTACTGTTGCATTTTTCCCCCCTCAACACTGACTGTTCCTCAGGCAGGAGCAGTGAGTCATCCCTGTTGACGGTAACCTGCCTCCAGTTGTTTCACCGTTCTCATGAGACAAAACTCAAATCAAATACACTGAAGATGTTTCCACCACGACCCCTACGCCTACAAGCACAGAGTCCTGCTGGTCGGATAAAGACCATTAGCTGCTAACAACCTTTGCTTGACATTCTGTCACCGTGGGCAATCAGAAGATCTGCAGTGTGGATAATAACCATCATTTCAATAACAAACTACAATATCTGATTGGCCAAAAAATACAAATATCAATAAAATCCGTCTTACCAAGGTAGAGCGAGGCATTCTCCTTCTTCACGTTGTCATCCAGGTAGGTCGGCCCGAGAGTGTAGATAGGTGTGGAACCCATCCCCACCAGAATCTGGGCGCAGACGAAAAGTGCTACGTAGATGGAATGCTCTTTGCCCTCTTGGTCCCGTGGGCACGATGCAATGCCCAAGCCGTCTCTGCCGCTGGCATTCCCATTCAAGCAGAGGCCCTCGTTTCCTGTAGACGAGTTTACTTCCTGGATCTGATAGGGGGGCGAGATGAAGTGGGGAAGGGAGAACAGAGCCGCCCCTACCGCTATGAAAACCCCACCAACGGCCAACCAGCGTGGCCTTTGCCCCCGACCCCCAAAGTAGCTTATGAAGACCACAACGAGCAGGCTCCCAATATCGAAGCAACTCACCAACAGTCCTGACTCCGAGCTCCTGAGGCTATAGCGCTTCTCAATGGTGGTGATCACACTACTCAGGTAACCTGAAACCATCAGTGACTGGATGAACGTCAGATAACACATACAGAACAGAAAACACCTCGAGTCTGCCAGAATCACCCTGACGTACTTCCTCGCTGGGAATCCGACAATCCTTGCTAAAGAGAAACCTACTTTTTTGCCTCCAGCCCTGTTGCTGTCGGGTCTCAAAGATCCACTTAGACCCACCATGCTGGACATGCTGGAGGGTGAGAAGTCAGTTTGGGTTGGAGAGTCCAGCTGGCTGGAGTCACTTTTTCCCTGTATGCCACTAAATACAACTCTGTCTGTATGGATTGAAGTTAACGTAGATGGAAGCTGCAGTTCTAAAGCCTTGTCAGCCGCTGGACAGCCTCCGTTGAGGACGGGTAAACTTTTTGATTTGTAGTAACTCCCCGAGTCGCCATGTTGGTTTTGCAACTTTGGAACTTCCAGAGACTCTGATATGTCACTCCCGGTCTCATCGTTATCTGAAGAAGTCATTTTAACCGAACTGTAAGCCTGAATAAATCAAAGACGTGAAGGATATAAAGAAAGACAGTGCGCAAGGCTGGAACTTGATCTACAGCCTCGACAGCACAACCTGCCCAGAATCAACAAAGCTTCATGCATGATCTACATGCAACGTTGTTTGCACAAGCAAATCTCCTGTCCTACCAAGAAAACATTGGTCATGGACATGTTTAAATCAGTCATGAAACAAAACCCTCCTTAAATCATATCTAACACGAGGGCTAGACACGGGGTGTTATTATTGATGTGATTATTATTATTATTACTATTAAATTCCCAGTACAATCACAGGCTACTGAAGATGTCTGAAAGGGTTCCTGTTGGTTTTTTATTCTAATAAAAGCTTCTTCTCAAGCCAGTTTTCACCTCGTCAAGGGTCTCTCCAGCATGCTGTGCTCGGTTGTGTTGTTTCCTAAACCAGAACCAGGAGAAAGAAAAGCAGAATTAAATAAGCAAGGAACAAAGGAAACAATGAGACATGACTTCAGCTCTATTACAGCTCTGAGATCAGCTCTATCAGTCCCCAGATCAATCCATAGTTCTAACAAAGGTGGTGTAAGGAGACAAAGAGAGAGAGAGAGAGAGAGAGAGAGAGGAAATCAACGCCTCCGAAATCAACTCAAGAGAACCCAAAATGGATAAATATTAAGCTCCGGGGTTGCACTACCACCCCTGTTTATTTACCCGAACAACACCGGTAAACATCACCCGCACCGAGGAGCGCAAGTCACGACTTTACGGACACAAATAATCCCGAAAACTAGCGCTGAGGATCCCAGAGAGAGAGAGAGAGAGAGAGAGAGAGAGAGAGAGAGACAGAGAGAGAGAGAGAGATCAGGACTGCACGCGGAGA
The DNA here is from genome assembly GCA_028564935.1 of Neosilurus hyrtlii. Lineage (NCBI taxonomy): Eukaryota > Metazoa > Chordata > Actinopteri > Siluriformes > Plotosidae > Neosilurus > Neosilurus hyrtlii. Next base: position 3,690,773 of record JAOUQZ010000025.1, on the reverse strand, counting down.
GGATTTCCATCAGAAAGCATGATGAAAGAGAGGAAGAGAGATGGAGGAGTGGAGGAGAAGGCTGGAGAGGTGGAGCGGGACTCATTCGGAGGTAGATATTGTTGTCCTCGACGCGGTCACTCCACTCCGGTATGAGATTGCGGATTTGGAGGCGGTCAGGGCTGCTCACGGAATTCTGGGAGATGTAGTGTTTTTCAGGAGAGAGAAAAAAATCGCACCCCAAACTAAACCTCTCTCTCTCTCTCTCTCTCTCTCTCTCTCAGCCTCTCTCTCTCACACACACACTCTCTCTCTCAGTCACTCTCTCTCTCTCTCTCTCTCTCACACACACACACACACACACTCTCTCTCTCTCACACACACACTCTCTCTCTCACACACTCTCTCTCTC
>JAOUQZ010000025.1:3676401-3688990 GCA_028564935.1 Neosilurus hyrtlii | reverse complement strand
AAATTTAAACATTTACAGCATAATACATTATGTACAAGAACATTAAACATAATAACAAGACTACTGGGGTACTCAGAAGTACCTCCACCATGCAGCATGGAAAATGTAGCTATATGGATCCTGGTATTATTTACCCATGTGTGCCTATCTTATGACATGATTTATATACACAAATGTAATCAAATTAGCAGTAAATTAATAACTAAATAAATAAACAATAATAACAACAACAAAAACAACAATAATAACTTAGTTTGAAAATTTTAATCAAGGTCAAAAGTAATTGTCTTATTTGAAAATCATATTTAGCTTCATATTGTGTTCCATAGCAAACCATGCTCTGACCTTGACCTTTGACCTATTAATCTCTGTGACTCAGGTAGGGTAGTGTTTCCCACCAAGAGTAGTAGAGTCCGTGCGTAGGTGTGGTCAGGATTTTTATTATTATTACTTTTTCACAAAGATTCACAAAAATCTAAAAACTTGTCTATTCATTCTGTGCTTGCAGGCGTTTTTTAATCAATGGTCCTTTATTCATGCTGGCTTTATTCCCTGATGAAACGCTGTTGCTTTCCTGCCTGCTTGAGAGCTTTTTTACTCTCAGGCCTGTCTTCAGCAAGTGAAATGCAGCTTGCTCGGGTTCAGATCAGGTAACTGACTTGGCTACTCACCCATTATAGATTGAACAGCCTCTAGCAGTAGTTGATGGATCGCAGTTTAACTCCATAATCATCAATTTATTTCAATTACAGTGTGCCAGAGGTGCATTATGGTTTAATTATACTAATATTACACATTACACACACCCTAATCTGACTGGTTTAGCCATCATGGCATAACAATTTTCTAATTAGGAGAAGCTATTCTTTTCCAAATCGACTTTCCTTTATGTCAACACCTGAGGTTTAATTAAATTAGCGAGTCATGGCAATTTCATTTTTTGTTTTTTTGTGAATCATTGACATGGTTTATGTATTTTTCACATGACTTCTTACACCCAATATATTTATTTTCCACATGTAAGACAAAAGTGTGTCTGTATATGATCCACAAATACATTTTTACACACAATACCAATATTACAAATTTATATATACTCACATTTTCAACTCAACAGTGACATCTAGTGGTAGAATTACCGTCCTACAAGTGACGCAGGACAACTGGAGCCACTGCTGGAACCTTTAGCACAGCACATAAATTCAGACTGTTCATTTTGGATTAGATTAGACTTTCTCTTTCTCTCTCTCTTAAATAAATTAATATTTTGCCTCAAAATAATCAATAAAGTTAAAAAAATCATTTTCATGCATCATTTGAACAGTATTACTGTCAATCAATAATAACAACTGATAATCTTTGTATCAAAATATTGCATCTTCAAACAAAACTGAGGCACCCCTTCTTTCCAAAATCACAACAAAATGTCCATCCTAAAAACAAAGTTCAGGATGGAAAATGATCTCCATCTGAGTTAATACAGGCCGTAATTCATCTGCGCACGGATCTGACAAGCCTCTGTATGTTGTCCTGTGGGATGTTTCTCCACTCTTGCCATGCCACGATCAGTTCCTGCCTGTTCTGTGGTGCTGGTACTCGGCCTGATACTCAGCGTCCAAGCTGAACCCACAAGTGTTTGATGGGTGACAAATCAGGCGAATACAGGCCAGGGAAGGACATTAAATGCCTGCTGCAGATATTTGATCATTGATCATCATGTGACAGACGAGGCATGGTCAAGATTCTACTGCTCTGCATTTTTGATGACCCATTTCTGATTTTTGAGACCCCCAAACAAACTTGAACCTGTAAAAGAGCCTTGATCCAGAGCTCAAGCTCAGTGAAGTGTGTCAAATTAATCACTGAGGTGTTTAGGGTCATTGAAATACCAATACTCATGTTCAGCTAGGATGGTCCCAAAAATATTACAAACAAAATTGTGTTGCGTTTTCACTGGCAGTGAGTGTGTGTGTGTGTGTGTGTGTTTATATATATATATATACATTTTAAGTATAATCTGTGTTTTTTATGTTGAAGGCTTGCTCTTGTTTAATATTCTTCTTTATACAGTGTAAAACACACCAAGCTCCACAGGAATGTTGCTACAGCATGAAATAGAAATAATTCAAACTTTGTTAATTTCTAGGTTCAGATTTCTTGAACACAAAATTCTTGGCAAGGATGGTTTGAATGTGAAGAAAGTCCAAGACGACATTATTTATAGTCTTGAGTTACTGAGGTTTGACTTGTATTCACTCAGTTCTAATGAAAATCAGCTATTATCTTAATTACCCCTTACTCACTTTCAGTAGTGATTTAACGCTGGTCAGGGTCGCTCTGGATCTTGACTCTATGTCTGGGTGAGATGTCGGTCAGTTAGGCACAAGGCAGGACAGATGCACCCTGGATGAGATGTCGGATCGTCAGTGATATGAACTAAGTAATAAATACTATAGCTTTAGTTATAATACACTGTCCTACCAAGAATAAACACAAATTCACACACTGTAATATTTTACTGGCTCATCTTTAGTTTTGATAACAGCATCTGCTACAGCATAGCTTTTATAATGTGCAATGTGACAACTTTTTTTCAGTCCAGGGTTGTATTTATGTTTCAGCGAGATTTTGTTTATGACAAGTCTTCTCGAGCATCCCAAACACGTCCACCAAGCTTAAGGTCACAACTCAATACATGTGTGAAAATGATTCCTCATGCTCTCTGAAGCACGTTGGGATCGATGGGATAACATGGTCATTCAGATCATCATCCGACTTCATTTTATTGCCACATAATGTTGTGGAGCCTTGACCTGACCACCTGAAGCAACCCCAGATCATAACACTGCCTCTGGAGGCTTGAAGGGATGAGACATGATGGGTATACTTTGCTTCATGTGCTTCCCTTCTTACCCTGACAGTCATCTCTCTGGCGTATGATAAATCTAGACTCATCAGATCACATGACCTTTTTCCATCTGCTCCAAAATCCGATCTTTATGCTCCCGTGTAAATTTAAGTCTTGAAAGGAGAAGGTACTCACTGCATCAGTTAAGGTTAAATAACACAATGACAGCTGAAATATGTTATTAATATGCACCCAGTGCTAGGCTCCCTTACATACCATTGCTGTGAGAGTAAGGAATAAACACTTGGACATGCACAGCCTTTTCATTTGTTTTGATGCAAGGGTTGCAACACAAATATGTACATTACCTTATTTGGAGAGCGAGCTTATACTGCAGCATGACCTGCTCATCGCATAACCTTCTTTGTTTTATGTGAATTAAAGTGTTAGATGCAAGTGTTAACGTTTTTGAGGCCAAGACAGACAATGATCAGAACAGCAGATGCTTGGATGAACTACTGGTACTAGCGTCATTTCCACCAATAAATATTTTCTAAGGTCCAGAAAGGAAAGAGAAAAAGTTCCAAAGATAGAATCATGAGGGTAGTGAAGGTACAAGGTTGTTGCTTTGTCTTTTCTTTTATAATCTCCAAGTGTGGTTTAGTAAGTAGATGGAATTCAAAGTTCATTTTAACTTAAAAATAAACAAACAAACAAGCAAACAAAAAGATAGGGAAAAAAAGGAACATCCTGGTTCGAGAAATGTTTATTCCATAAAAGCTTCTTGGCTTTCCAGAAGCCAGAATTGTTTCAACACTTCCAATGGGTTCAAAAAAACAAAAAACAAAACAAACCCCCCCCAAGCATTTTATGCATTTTAGTATAACTGGTCAAGATATCAATATATTTTACTTCAGCCAGGAAATCAGACATTTTTACATTTATTAAAAAAAAAAAAAAGGAATTGAGATGACGGGTATGGACACAGAGCAGTGTCTGATTGTAGGTTCACAACGGCCAGAGTTTCCTCTGATCTGTGGTTTCAGTACATCTTGTGAGCGTGCTCGTGTGCATGTGTAGTCATCATATGTAAACTAGCTCCAGCTGTGGAATGAACCAAAACCATCCCTGTTAATCTTTTCCACCATATAATCTCTCAACAGTGTGACTAAAGAATGTGCTCAAGCAGGATGTAATATTGTAAACCTACATCTTGTGCTGTGCAATTAAACAGAAAAACACCTTCTTCTAACCAGTGGTGCCCAACCCAGTTCCTGGGCATCTACCACCCTGAAGACTTCTACCATAATCATGCCCACCATTTAATCAGGTGGGCACCATAATGGATGGAGCTGCAGGAACAGGACTGGGTACCACTGCTCTAAACAATTACTAAGGCATAATAATCTGGACGATAGGACGGTAACCGCCTCATCCAGGAATATGTGAGATATACAGTATTTTAGATAACATTGTATATTCTTTCTGGCTGTTCGGTGCTCTCAGGTTAAATCCTTGTGTCCCTCCATGTACTGTTCTGATGGTCAATCTTTGAGAAAGTGCATTAGACCTTTCACCATGCCCTTTTTTATGTGGTTCTTTTATGTCTGAGTGCAACGAGTTCACCAACAGAACTTGTGATCCTTTACAAAAATACATTACAGCTCTTTGTTGTTGGTGCTCTCCACTTAAAATTTACATAAACCCAACATTTAAGCTGCATTAAGGCTCTTGAACTCTAAATACATATAGGTACGTCTTACAAAATACATAACACTGACTTCTAATAAATGAAAGCTCCAGTAGAAAAACAATAAATTTATGTTTCATAATATGATATTCAGCCCAATCTCTGAGCTCCAGCACTTAGCGTCTCTGAGTATAAATGGCTTGGCGTCATTTTTTATTTTTAATTTTTTGTCAGAGCAATGTGCTGGAGGGGGAAATTAATAGACCACTGCCTTCAGAGTCCTGAGAGTCATGGGGCACTTGGGAATGGAGCAGATGGAGCTTTTGGAGTTGCAATGGAGTTGTCTCCTCTGTCTGGGATGGAAGCCTGGCTGGTAAGTAGATCTGTGCCTCAAAGATATCTTCCTCCTCCTCTCTCTTTTCTGTAAGAAGTCCTCCGTTTACTCCTCGTGCTCTATTGGGATCTCGTTCCTCTTCCAAGGTGGAACTGCTGAACAGAAAACCATGGCGTATTTCAAGTTCTGTGAGTCCATTTCCACTGAAGATCAAGTCGTCTCTGTCCATCTCGTTCTGCAAGCTCTGAGGCTTCAAGTCTTCTTGGACATTTGAAGCACGGTCCAAATGATTATTAGGTAGTCCTTCTGGGAGATCATTGGCTGATTTAAGTGTCCACTGAGGACTCAAAGGGGCAATGGGGGTAGGTTTTAGAAGTCCTGAGGTGAGCACGAAGCGCCACTGCACTTCCTCAGTGACTCCTGCACCACTAGCCTCCTCCAGACCCCCGGCCCCAGACCCCAGGTCTGCCCCCGGCTCCAGCTCCTCAGTTCGGTTCAGTTTCATTAAATTGCTCAGCAGTGCAAACATACTATCTACATCCTTCGCAAAGTTGGCCCAGTCTTCTAGGCTGGGACTGTAGTCGTGTCTGTGCTCAAACAGACTCTCGTTCACGCTGTACAGTTGTGCCAGTTCTTGCCAGTTGGCGTCCTCGGGGAAATCGGGCAGCTTAAGGTCGGCGCCCGTCCCAGGCAGGCTGTGTGCTGGAGGGAGGGAAGGAGAAGAGGGTGACAAGGTCAGCTAAGTCTAAGGTAGAGAAGGAGCTCTTTGGAGCACAAGTTTGGATAGTGTCTAAAACATGCAGCCATGCATGGCTTTTAAAATATTTAATGGAGCAAATAAATCTGAGCATGATGCCAACACTTTGCATAAAAGCCGCTACCATCTAAAGCAAAAAGCACTGAAAGACATCAAAGTGGCAGATAACCAGAAGTTCTCGCTGGCCTGAACACACAGAAGGATAAAATCCCTACAAAGTAAGGATTGTCAATAACAAAATTCATGGAAAAATGCCTTTTTTGGAGCAGTCCAGGTAACCTGGAATGAATAAAGAGGGGGAAAGTCTCTGCAATTATACACAGAAGAATGCAAGAAAAGAGACATCTGAAAGTCAGTGTAATATGGAAAGGTGCAAGGTCTTGATGGAGTAAGCATTCCCAAAGCAGATCAAGCAATACCACTGGACTATCAGACACGGCAGCAAAGCTTCGCCGTATCAGCACTGAACTCTAACTAGGTTCTGGTGTATAGAACTGTATGGACACCTAGGTGGGATGAGTATGGAGATGACGTTTCAGACTCTGACACTCACAGGGATGAAAGGCTTGGCCTCCTCAACTTTGACCACTTTCGATGCTGCTGTTGCCTGGTAAGCAGGTAAAAGCCAAAAAAGACGGCCGGTAAAGATGCAGAAAATAATTTATAAAAGAAGAATATATGAATATAGAAGACCTACATACAAATATTCAATGTTTAAAGAAAATGCTGGATTTAAAGTGTGTAATAATAGCTTTTGATTTCAGACTTCCTTAATTCTTTTAGTTGTAACATACTTAAGAGAATAAACACAAGGACATGAATATTTTAAATGTTTTCTACTGCTTGCTAATGGACTTTTCAATAGCCTCTTTCCCACCATCATGCCAATTCCATGTGGGCTAGGGTGAGCCAAGGCCAATAGTGTTTCTCCTCAGGAATACCTTATTGCCAGAAGCCTGAGGAATTTCACTCAACGGTAGCCCATGGACCAGACATGGCTTACCAAGCTTGATGGCGGGGTTAATCTCTTTTAGTCCATTAGACATTCTGATGTAAACACCATGTTCCATGCGCCATGTTATCTTTATATGTGTACAAATACGTATTTATAAGAAAACTTAACACCTAGCCAGTTACACCAGCGAAGCTACAAAACGACCTAACTCTTTAGCTAATTGTGATCCGTTACTGGTATAAATAAAGACATTTAGGGGTATAAATTGTTTTTGTTGTAATTTATTTAGTTCGCTGCTAGCTCAGGGAAATTATGAGTCGATCTAGTTTTTAAAAAATTCCATTTGCGTCAACTCATACTGTTGATGTTCTTTCTGCAGCAGCACTGTAAGGTCTTGGGCGGAGTGGGTGGTGTTTAACAGCTGGGTTGAATGGTATGAGTGTGGAAATTACTGGGCTTTATATGCACAATAATAAAAATCCAAAAGGGATTTTGGCTCGGGTGGCTTTGAGATAGCCCTGGCTCACCCTGGCACAATAGTGAGATAGTAGCTATTAAGACAAAATTAAAAGTTAAAGATTTGATGTCACTGCATTATTGGAATTGTCTGCTTGAATAAAAAAAAATAATAGTAGCACACACCCCAACATGCATACACACGTTTAGCTCGATGCGTCCTAGCGGATTAGTGGAAATGTGCTAGCCCATGCAGTTATATGGGAAGAAGGCTTGGATGAAATCAAAAAAAGGTGGATACCTGTGTGGATCATAGCTTCCTCCATCTTTACTCCCTGATCAGGAAAATAAGAGCAATTGAATGTTAATGTGTCAATTGTGGAATGGGGAGTAAATAAGATAAAAAGATAAGAGACAAAAACAAGATAAGAGACACTGACGCTGTAGATCTGCATGCACAGCACTGAAGAGCAACCCTGTTAGATAAGACTCCATGAGAAGAATCAGCAGTATAAACTGGAGAAAAAGATCTCTTTGTATGTTTATGATGCAAGAAAATTGGATTAAAAGACCAGTTTTAAGCTGATCACCAAACACACAAACAAATTCCACAATTTTGTTTGATTGATTATGCCAAACATAATCAAACAAATTTGTAAATTTTGCTTCACACAGAGAGGCATCAGCAAATAACCTGTAAAATCATGTAACCTCATTTTAAAATCAATTGCACACTGTATCTGAAGCGCAGCAGGTCTGTGTAACACTACTGAAACACTGGAGATATTTACAGAAAGTTTATCCATTGGCCATGAAGCTCAAAATAATCCTTAGCGCCAAACATCTACTTGCCTGATTGACTACATCTCCAATAAATGGAAAACTCTGCAAACTTTATGATGTTCACTTTATAACACAGCACAGTTGAACTTGTGATTCTGATTGGTCAGAAGATGCCTATGTAACATCCTACGAACTTTACAACAGCAGAGCTGACAGGAATTCAGGCTGTAATTCAAATCACAGCTTTATATGAATCCACTCATTACCTCCATCAATGCTTTACCCACAATTTGTTAGCAGAATTACACAAAATGTTATGAGCAGATTTACATGAAATTTCCACCAGAGTCTGGACAAGAAAGACTCTAAACGATTTTGCAATGGCTCTGGATCAAATTCTGGATCCAGGATTTTTTTGGAGGTTTGAGTGCTTTGTTTGATACAGTGTCATTTTATAACTATAGCAACAACTTTCTCAAGGATTTGCATGGTGAATTAAAAATGTGTTATTAAACAAAGAAAAAGCATTTATACGGTAATTTATTTTGCTATGCATCATTAACGGAAGAGGCTTCTTGTCTCAAAGCTACATAAAAGTCTTCAAAACTTCATAAAAAGACTTCATAAAACACTTTGTAGAGTTGCTGATTATTTTCCAAACCAGCACCTACAAAACAATATGCAGCTTGTATGCGGTCATAACTGGTGGCTAGTGTGTTGCACGATTTAACCACTGGCTTATATCCTTTTCAATAAACATCCAACACTTGATTGGTTTAACCAAAGCCAATTCCAGTGCAGTGGGTTGTTGAAGATATAAGATTTGTGTCACAGTTACAGCTATTACAATTCCAAATACTAGAAATATTGAGGCATACACATATAGTACATACATAAAAATGTACAGCATTTTAATTACACTTTTAGAACAAATACAGCACAAGAAAAGGGAGGTCCAGTCTGATCCCTTCAAAAATCTTTCAACATTTTACACATTTATGAATTTTAAACATGGCCTTAAAAAGAGATGAAAAGACCCAAAGAATTATTTCCCTTCTGATATGACCACTGGCTGTACATGTGGAAAGAGGGACGAATGTAAAACGTATCTCATCAGCACTCTGTTTCCTGAGGGGATAAGACGGGAATTATTAAGAAAGGATGGTATAGATGGGAAGAAGAAAAAGAAGAACATGGCATCAGAACCAAAGAGATATAAAGCCAGGATATCATGCATCATGCCATACACAAGAATGGACAATGACTAAAACATGCTGGAACATAAGAAAATCCAAACTGAATGGGGAAAAAAGTATTAAAAGTTTGACAGAAAGGAAACCATAGCCATTTCGGCAACAAAAATCAATGATGGTGTGAGGGTTGGACAGCCAGATTATTCCTTGGACAATATGCCTTGATGTCCATGTAAAAGGAGCGCATGTGACTACTGACATACTTTCAAATTAAAATAAATAAATAAATGAACGAAAAAATAAGACATAATCTTATTTTAGATTACTACTGTTCCCATATAGTATATACTATAAGCAATTATTGAATGAGCCGAAATATGATGTGCAGAATCATTCCATCAATAGGGTTGTTTTTTTGCTGAAGGTGAATACCACCCTCCAAGACCAAATATTTCTCCACAACATACAGAAGCCCAATTCTATAATTGTTTTATTACTCATTCAGAATATTTTCCATGTAGACAATGTGGGATGTGTGATTTATATCCTTGCCACTAGGTGGTGCTAGGTACTTGAAAGAAGGATTGCTACCTTACTGAGATAGCAGAGAAGGGGTCTAATGGCTATGGCTGATGCAATGGTCACATTAGCTGTGTGTACTCACAGTTAGTGAATAAAGTGAATAAGTACTTGAATGTGTCCTTTTCTTCACAATACAACAGACAGTCATGTTACCACTTTACCTAGCTAGCGAGTCAGAATCAGTGAGCACTATGAGTTTAGCATGCTATACAGCTAATTACATTTCCAATTCATCCTAAACATGAAAAACAACAAAATATGGAATTAAAGTATTCAAATGGTAAGAACTAATTTTTTTTTCATGAATTATACTTCTTTCCCCCCAGAAAACACCACTTACAGACTTTTTGTGATTATCACAAAATATGTGTGAAATTCTTGGGATGAGGGGGAGAGGAGGTACATAGATATCATAAGATAGATAGGCTACGCTTCACGGCAGGTGGCTCCTCAATGTCCAAAGCACTGTGGCTCTGAACTATAAACTTAATTCTCTTAATATTCATTCTGTAGTAGTCCTTTATTTCTATGCTTGTATCAGTATAAATATTAAAAAAATAAAATGAAGTTTACAGCTCAGGGCCATAGTATTTCGACAGTTTACCGTGGGGCGTAGCCAATCTATATTGTATGATATCTGTGAATGGTGTGTACCAATCATTCAGAATTTTCATTCAACTTATCCGATGGTCTCGATGCAATAATTAATTTATCCTATGGCAATGATGTAATACCAGTAATTATTTGATGGCTTTCCACCGGTCAGAAAATCTCTTGAATGAATAATTATTATTCACCTCATGTTCACTGACACGTCAGTGATATCCACCTTGCATTTGGCAAATAAGTGTTTTGTGTATGTGTGTATATATATATATATATATATATATATATATATATATATATATATATACACACACACACACACACACATACACGTTGAATCCTTGCTTTGATATGTCACCTGTTTTGGATGGAGAAGAGGGACCTAGACTATATTATGCAGATATTTTTTAATGTTATGGCTGATCATGTATAATCAAAAGTCTATAGCACCATCTAGTGGTATAATGCACATACTATTTTATGTGCACATTTAACAATGAAAAGATTTCTTTGGATTATACCACTCTAAAAACAGCAACACTGTTGTGTAAGGGACATGTGTCTCTGTTTAAAAACAATTTGCAGTCCACATTTTTATTTAATATTCTGGCTTATCTGGTTATTCCCCACCTTTCCAGTGACATGACATGGCATTATTTATAAGCAGACCTGTTTCTTAATATCATTAATGAGAGCGAATCATTAACAAAAACAAGCCCTGCGTTGGACTGGCAAAGTGTTCAGGGTGTACCTCAATTTTGCCTATAGTAGTGTGAGATAGAGGACCCTAGTAAGATTAAGCAACTCAGAAAATGAAAATGAATTAATTCTTAAGGTTTGTTTAAAAAACCCATTCACGTTTTAGTAAAATCAGTTAATTATATCATACTGAGTCATTAAAGAAAACAAACAAGCACACACACACACACAAAAACCCATGGGACCTTCTAGAGCCCGTATGGAGATCCACTGCTACTTGCAAAACAAAAGGCCTATGAATCAAATCTAAAAATCTCTCACCTACTTACCCTGTCTGTAAACATTTCCGTTTAAAAGAATTTGTAAAGAATGAAGGAGCATGATTTATACACATCTTGAAAGTAATATGTGAAGAATAAATATTAGTCGTTAGCAATTTATAGACTCTATATAGCTTAAGCACTGTGGAGTAAAATAAATAATCCAAAACTTTCGTCTGAAATAACTAAATTTGTGTACATTTTTTAAACATTAACCCAGACAGTTGTTGTACATCACAATTATGATGTTCAGCTAAACAGTTTGAAGTAGTGGAGAGAAAAACACTACACAAGCACAAACACTGAGCAGTGATCACCTAAAAACCACTAAACTGTATAGTAAACATGATTATTTTATTTAAAAAATATTATTTTCTGACAATAACAGTATGTAATATCTGATTGGTCAACGCAATAAATATGGAGCAGTAGATTAGCTGTTGGCTGAACTGTACGCCATGATTCAGTTCATGGAGTTTATGGAGTTCTGAAATACTCACTGCACATCACAAAGCTCTAACTAGTTCTGGGAAGAAAAACAAGCCGAAAGTTCCCAAAGCCTCACAGACACTAATGAAGATGCCTTTGTTCAGAAGCAGACAAGAAATGACACCTGAAGTGAATGTGTTTTGTTAGCAACAGAAAAAGGTGAGTGCATGTGTAGGGATCTGAATTTGACAAGGGCCAAATCACCACGGCAAGACAACCAAGTCAAAGCCTCTCCAAATCACTGGTCATGTGGGGTGTTCCTGAGACGCAGTGGTTAGTAACTAACAAGTAACACAAGCATTGAACAAACAGTGAACCAGGAACAGATTTAGTGGTACCCAGGGTTCCCTGACATGATGGGGAGTAAAAAGCTAGGCTGTGTAGTCTGACAAATTTTTTTTTAAAAAGTTTGTCTTGGCTGTTATCGAAATGGGTCCTAAAGCACCTATAAAAATAAATTACTTTATTATACAATTGTATTATATAATGAAAAGTTATTTTACTTCATATGGACAGCATGGTGCATGTTCATCACTTTCTGAGAGAGGAGATGGCAACAGAATAGGCTACGCGAGGAAGGCAAGCCACCAAAAGAGGTGATGCTGGGTCTATGAATTTATGTGGATATGACGCTCATAAGTGTTAGAGCCGTTGTAGTGACACATAGAGGACCTACACATTAACAGGAAGGTGGTTTTATATGTATGATGTGCTGGAGAAGACCTCATGTGGTGGTTCAATTTCTCCCCTTATCAATTCAAACCTTAGGTGAGAAAAAACGTTGCTAAAGTTAGTTGAATCAATGGCAGAGAGAGAGAGAGAGAGAGAGAGAGAGAGAGAGAGAGAGAGAGAGAGAGAGAGAGAGAGAGAGAGAGAG
>JAOUQZ010000025.1:3631539-3671849 GCA_028564935.1 Neosilurus hyrtlii | reverse complement strand
TATATATATATATATATATATATATATATATATATATATATATATATATATATATATATATATGCCAGTTGGTGCCACACGAAAGGTCATGTTTTGTCATGTGTTTGCTCCACCAGTCACTGTGTTTAGTAAGGAGAACATATGTACTATATACACATAACTTGTACATAAATTTGTGCATGTAAAATAGACTAACCTTCTGAATTTAAATCTAAATATGTAATCTTTTTTTTGTCAGAGCACATAGGAATTTTATCTCAACAATGCATTTGGTGAAAGAAAAAACCTTTAGGTGGCTTATCTTGACCTATAGTTACAATCTAAAATACATTTCCTAAAATCATTTTAACATTACTACTTCATGTCCATATGTTATGACAAGATTAATGTTACTAGGCGTCAAGTCCGAGATGAACAAGCAAAAAAGTGTGTCTGAGGTCTCAGTGCTGAATACAGTATAAAAAAAGCTCAGAGTCAGAGCAGAGGCATCTCTCCTACAGCTATTATTACACTTGAAAGCCATTAGACCCATACGATCTTTTAAGAAGTGCACTGCTGCTCTTGGATCTGCAGTCTGAAAAATGACCCATCACCATCGGTCAGAGATGGAAAGTGCACTCAAGAGGATTGGAGGCGGCGTGACGGCCAATCACTCAACAAATGCAAATGAATTGGCTGTCGCGGCAAATAGTGACTTAACCACTCGGAGGAAACAACCCATAGCAGTACCGCGTGGAAGGGAAATTCTCAAAGGCAGCGTGTCATGCTATTCCTAACGCTCCATCAGCACCCAGATAATACGCTCGCCCTGGATTCCAGTTAGCACTCGGTAAACTTTGACGAGACTTGTACGTGGAGAGTGATGGATTGTTGATGTTGGCTTGGAGAGGACACTAAAAGGAGGCAGCAAGGGTAATTAGGACAAACCTTTTCTTTCCACAGTCGCACTCGTCTGGCTTTCTACTCTTCAGGTGTCCACGGACCTCTCGTAGCTTTTTCATCTTATCCTGGAGCAGCTCAATCTGTTGGTTATAGAATTTTAAAAGGAGAGAAAAAAACATATTGCTCTATACAATTGCCAATTTTGCCACAATTACTTTTTGTGAGATTGTGGGAAATAGCATCTTCACGAGGAAGATGGATTTTGTGATTTGATTAAAGCAGGAGTATGACGTCCCCACGTTCCTAGTGAAATCAGACTCAAGCCTATCATTCCAGCATTAAGTCCTTCACCAGCATCAGCTGTTCCTCAGCAGTCATTCACTCTAAATTTTGACACTGGTCGCAAGATGAAGTAAAACATTGCTGCACCACTCAACTACTTCTAATTGTATACAAGTGGTACTGCATGCTATTAATCTCCTGCTGGTCCAGAATTTCTTCACCTTCGCTCCGTTAGGTCTGTGTGTATGTTAGCAGGATTTTCGTTATATTTCTACCTGAGCTGGTGCTTTTGACAAGAACGACTGAATTAAATTCTGCTTTTTTACTTTTTTAATGGATATTTTAACACCGTGAAATAGGATGATTTTTTGGAACTGTCATATTACAGCAGGTACAGCAGGAGGTGCTGTGTGCTTTGTTATTTTTTCAGCTTAGCAGAGGTTTGTATTCTCTGAACGCTCCTGTTCGGACATTAAATATGCATAAACTTTAGCAGAGAACATCATTCAGTAACTGTTTACCTCCTGGTCAACAAAACTCTTGTGATCCTTCCAGGCTTTGGAAGACTGGTAGATCTCACGTTCACAGTGTACAGTGTCATTCAGCAGGATGTAGCACCTGTCACACAGTATTCAGGCAATTAGCAAAGGGAACAAAAACATTCTACACATACAGAACATCCATACAGAATGCACAAACATGATATCCTGAGCAGTACAGATCACTGCTAGAGACGTAATAATAATCACAGCCCTCAGGGGACCATAGCTTTTTTAAAGTGAATTTTCTCCTTAATTTAGTCATATCTCATTACTAACCACTAGCAAGGTCTTGTCTGCATGACAGCTATAATGGAGTGAAACTTTAGACAAAGAATCTTAATTACACACTAATAACTGTAAAGCACGCAAATTCCTCATAATAGTGCTTATATCAGAGTATGCCAGTGTTTGTTAACCAAACTGCCATCAACTGGCATGAGCCGTGATGAAATCCATGTATAAACATGTTAACATTTCTCAGCAACAGGAAGTCAGTTTCATCTTCCATTCTAACTTAATTTTAAAAGAAGTCTAATGATCATGTACTGAATTTGGTCAATCAACAATTTAATCAATTGTCCAAACTATCCTTTCAGAGATGTGATTACTTCAAGTTTTTTAAGTACCACAAAACCTCTGCGACAGCATAAATAACTGCAGGTTTATTCTATTTTTTAACTGAAAGCAGCTTTTGGAAAGTCTCGTCCATAGGAAGTACATGAACTGCATGACACGGTAACGGGCGTGCAGCAAGAACACGCAGTATCTCTTGTGAGTCAGTACGCCATGCGATATCATGCTGTCAACATCAGGGCCCATGTTACACATTTTTGAGAGACTGGAACATGTGCATTTGTGTCTGACAGTGGAGAACCTTGAAATGCTTAAGCAAGCCTATAGCAATGTGCTGGGCAAAGTGTTTTGGGCTTTTTTGTGCATTTGTGCTTCAGGAGGTGCAGGATGTCACTGGACAGTGATGTTCGGTTCTGCTCCTGCTGATGAAGGAATACTTCTCAACACTTCACTAGCTTATTAATTGATTGCTGTAGGCTGGCTCAAGCATTTTAAGGGTCTCTACTGCTGATTTCCAAAAAAATGCCTCATTATGAACTTTAGAAATAATGTCAGAGAGTGGGAAAAAAGGAAAGCCATCATACTAGAGGGACTACATAGGTGGGAAAAAACAGCTAGCTATAGAAAAGTGATAAACAAAAGGAGACTAATCTCAAAACAAAGGAAAAAATTCCTGGTATGAAAATTATTTATCATTACTATTATATCACAAAAATAACCTAATGGAGGGATATAGAAATAAAGGTAACCAACAAAAATGAACTAACTCCAGGTCTTAAATTTTTTTTTTTCTTACTTGTGCGTTACTTTGAGTGAACTGGGGTAGCCGACGGCGTTAGTATCATCAGCCAGCATCTCCTCTGAAGCGTCATCCGATTCCAGATTAAAGTCAGGGTCAAAAGAGGGATCAGGCTCGTAATGGCGCTTGCTGATTGGCCGGGGTTCTTCGGCCAGCTTGTCGTCCTCCTGCAGGTCCACAGCATAAATCTCACCCTCAAACTCGACTGAAAGCGAGCGGGCATGCCGAGTGTGCACGAAACGCGGCCTGTAACCTGGTGCACAAACAAAAGATGTGTTTTGCTGAGATGTATTTTATCCATGAGTGGAAGTGATATTTACTGTATTTCAATACATTTTTATAGAAACAAACACCTTGTGGAAAAAATATTACTTAATACTTATTAATATATTGAATCTACTTAAATAGAAAAGTGAATTAATGACCGAGCACCAATTTAGATGATAAAAATACAAAGCAGGGAGCAGACAGTAAAGAAAATTAAACTGAAATAGTAGAAATGCACATAATTTGATTAAAATTTCTTATAAAATGGTTCTTAAGACACTGTTTTGTTGTGCATGCTGCCATTAGTAAGTAATGTCAGTTAATGGAAACACACAGTCTATTGATTAATATTACAAAGAAAATGTTTTTTTATATATTAGCAATCAGCACATTGCCTTGGAGTTACACTCAGTCTTTTAGAAATGCCTGATGAAGATTATCTTGCACAGAATCAAATATCTAATTAAGTGGTAATGCGTGTTGTCCCCAGCAGATGGCACCAAGACATCACATTTCGGATTTTTAACAGTTCCATTATTTACAATTTATCCTAGCTATATAACAAAAGCATGCTTCATGTAATAATCATGTACTTTCTAAATGATTGGTAATGTCTAAATTGACTTACGTGGCCTGCCGCTCTGTGAGAGGTGTCTGTGTGCTCGGCGTTCACTCTTGGCTGTTTTATACGCCTTGTCTTCGCAGTGGCACTCTTTCCCCCGGGTACTATAGGACCGCAGTCTTAGACTGCGTACTCTCTTCCTGGATGCCGTCTTCAGGCTTCCTTTACACTTCTGCAAACGCCACTTCCCCGTAACGTCCACTATGCAGTGCCATTTCTGTTCAACACAACAACACTACTATCAGAAATCGAGATAAAGTCTGGCCTAGGTCAGTAGTTAAACAGCTGGGGTAATCACTGCAAGTTTGCATGTTCAAATACCAGAACTGCCAAAGGGCCAGTGTCAAACCTTAAACCCTGAACTGATCAGACAGAAACCTGCCTTTGAAAACAAACTTTTTTATTCAAAGAAAATGATAGCAATGTCAACAACACCAACACTGATGAACCATTAAAAAAAAGCACCCCAAAATACACACACAAACATGTTTGTCTGACAAAGAAGTTCATTCCTGTTACCACTTGCATTATACAAGCTTCTCTTTTTTATTTCTTTCTTGAATTTAAAAGACAAAATAAAGCAAACAAAATTTTTTTTTTCAAACATTAAAGACACTGTTTTAGCTATCACAAAGTCACTGACACTGGAGAGTTTCCAACACCAGCACTCGGTGCAAAAAAAATCCGACAAAATGAAAAAAAAATAAATAAGAAAAAAATTAAGTACACAGAACCCCCTGCTGGGCCTGTTTTAATGCCACTCCTTCAAAAATCTTTACAATATTAAAAAACTCTTAAGATATATAAGAACTCCGTATCATCAAAAATCGAATAGAGTGTTACTCAGGCTGTTTCCCCCTGGGGTAAAAAAAATCTGTCTTGCATAAAATTGATAAACAAACAAACCAATGCTAACACAAACAATATCCTTGGGAGAGAAAAAAAAAGCTAATTCATTATCTCTTTATAGAAAAACATTAGACAAGAATTATTTTTTTCCCACATCATTTTTGTTTACTATTAGACTTGGACTATGTTGAGTGTCACCCATACAAAGCTGTCTCTAAGGGTTTACCATAGAAACAACAAAGTGATAATTAGATAAGTGTGCGTCAATATAAACCATGAATTAAATGTACTGTCATTGCTGCAGTTATAAGACATGCAATTAAATTCAAGTTCAAGAATGGCTGTGTTGTAGAATAATTTAAGAAACTACACTGTACATTATATCTTTGACACAAATAAAACAGGCTGTGTAATGAATGCTGTCTCTAGCATTTACCACTTATATATAGTTCTTTTTGTTCAAAATGTAATCCAGCTAACACGCATTGCCTAGAGGCCCCACACATTCAATCTTTCCCATAAAGAAAAGACCAGAGGCTAATGTGGTCCTAATCTCCAATTTGGTGGTGTCAGTTGGTGAACACGCACTCTCCCGGACTCTCTCACAGTTTAGACATTTGCTCCCAGCTGTGGGAAACCATGTCTGAACAAAAGGCACAGTCGTGCTCAGATTTCCTGCTTCTGTGCCCGCGGGTAATGCTCATGTTAGATCAGACGGACAGCCAGAAACTGTGGCTCAGGGATTTCTGTTTGTATGGCAGGTGAACCATCTAAATGAACCTCCTGGTTTCTTTACACACACACACACACACACACACACACATACACACACACACACACACACACACTTTATTTATGCATGCATTCTGATTTGCACGCACACATTCACATGATCTGGTTGCAACAGCAGTTAGACAAACAGTCATGCACGGCCAGCTCCACAGGATCTTGCGCACACACACGCTATCATGCTGGCGGAGACTCCAGAATGACAGAGAAATGCAAATTTGCACAAACTAACCAGGCATCCAAGTCACACGAACTGAATGAAACTCTCACACGCTATACAACCACACCAGGAGGAGCTTACGCAAACAATCACCCTCTTTCAAAAGTCACAGTTAAGTGCACAGGAGCGCACGAACACACGCACGCAAGCATGCACACGCGCACACACAGCCCTCTTTGACTTCACCACAGGAAGTGGAGGAGGACAGCAGTCATCAGGTGAAGTCTTGCATTACTGCTGCTGCTTTTTACAGAGCTTTTAGCTGTGGCTCGGGTCACATTCCTAGCGAACTCTGAGAGAGGGAGAGCAAGAAAAGCTGTCCACAAGCTCAGACTTGACCTCAGTGTTGGAGGTTTGGGCTACAGGCTTCCAATGAACCACAACCAAGGAAAAAGGATATGGAAATTAACCACAAAAAAAACTTAAACTTTTGTGTCCCTTATAAAAACCCATCACTCGTCACAGTAGAGTTACCTTTCCACACCTACGCCTGTGTTTGTGTGGCACCTAAACCCGGAGCCCCTTTTTTGTTTTTAATCAAATTCCCAGACTGGGTGTTTGAGGCAACACTGAGCCATAAAAGCGTGTCTGTTTCACATTAACACTGTGCTGGAAATCCAGGCTGTTTCAATGCTACCTGAAATTGTTACAATTTGTATTGTTCTGCTGCAATTTGCCACAACGGTGCTGAGGGTTAGTGAAGCAGGCATGCTGCATGCTGGTTAATAGGCCACTGATGAAAGAGGAGGCTACGAGGGAATTAGCTTCTCTTGCTAAGCACACCGATTTCTAATTACACTTGAACCGCTGTAAATGGCAGCTTGAATTACAGTACAGCAGATCACAAGTCTGAGTGTCCTCAACACACTCCATTTCCTTTTAGATGAAGGGAAAGGTGCTGGTTTGAGGTGCTGGTATCAATGCAAGAGAGAAAATGTAATGAGGGGAGAGAGGGAAAAAAAACAAACAAAAAAACACCACCACATACCTGTCCGGGCTGTTCACAGGGTGTCTGAAACTCCGGCTGCTGGCATGTCTCCTTGACCTTCTTGTACTTGGGCAGACTGTTGGTATTTGCTGTGCTAACGCTGCTCGTGGTCTCTTCTTTCTTGCGCAGGATTTTGCTGGAATGACAGGAAGCCTCCATGAGTTCGGCCGCAAGCTCGATCTGGCTGCTATACTGAGGGTTTCGGGCGCCAGAAAAGCCTGGTCACCATGCAGCCTGAGTCAACTGTGCCAAGTCAAGCTCTCTCACCCTATAGCCTCACCTCTCAGTTAGAGGCCACGGAAATAACCGCTCAGGTCTCTTGACACTAAATAAACCTGTCTCTCAGCACTGAGGTGCTGCATTTACTCTTGGCCCGGCCACGCTTCAGGTCATTTTACATAGCTACGCAAAAGCAAAACAAAAATAAAACCAAACAATAAACCGAGCGTCTGGCCAGAAACCGCGCTAGTAAACGCAGTTCAGCCAAATCGGTGCAGCTTTTTATTACATCAGATTAATGAAGTGGTTAAAATACTAATCTCATGATTCATTAACCTGGGGACTGTCATGTGCAGCTTGCAAAAGCACCGCAGGTCTGATTTTCTGCACAGCAGTAATTTTGTCCCATGACAGGCAGTCAGCTCTGATCAGCGGCACACTGTTATTGCCCCGCTCCTGAAAACCTTCCCAAGTCGCAAGTGGACACAGATGAACTGCAGGGAACCGTGAGCGTCACCCCATGCGCTCGTTATGCATGCACGGTGAGGGGAACAGCCTCACAATGAGATTGATGGGATTGCTGTGGTTAGAGGTTTCACATTTCAGATGCACTCCCCCATTGCTGGGTCAGCTCAGCACACAATACATAAAGAGTAATAAAATTAACAACGGCACATTCTTATACACTTTGAGAAGTAACGACAGGCTGGAGTGACAGCTGAGAGAGAGTTGCCTCAGGGTAAGGAGAAACTGCAGGGTGCATCTGATAGCCCTGCTGTGTTCCTCGCTTCACTCACTGGAACGCTGAGAATTATCTGAAGAGTCTAAGCTATCAAATGAAATCTTTTCATTCCACAGGTAACACGATACATTTAGGACCCAGGGGAGGGTGTATTTATGCTGCAGAATTACTGTAAACACCTCTGACAAGTAAAGTGATGAGATTGAAAACCAGTCACTGGAAATGCTGTTCCCAAGCTCCAAATAAACCCATTTCCAATATTTATCCAATCACATTCCGAGCTATAGTACTTCAACATGCTATTCATATGACAATGTATAAATAATAGAGAACAGAAACAGATAACATTTACCCTCTCTCCACAAGGAACGTGTCTCTCCAGACCTTAGGTTTGCGGTTCAGTTTGAATCTGAAAAACAAAAATCCAAGCAGTCAGTTTGATGAAATTCATATGGAAACCTCGTGTGGAAAAAAAAAACCATTCACATCCTCACAGATGAATCAGTTTTTAAAGTCAGCAGATTTCTGAAGCGCTCACACAACCAGGCACGAGTATAACACATGAGCACCACACTGGTGTAACAAATTCTTCACAAACAATTTCCAAATGTATACAGATTCTATTTTAAATTTCTCTATCATACAATTTTTTTGCATGGATATATAATACTCCACACACCTATTGTTACTCTTCTCCTGCTCCAGAAGCTTCAGGATGGACTTGCCGTCCATATCCGATGGAGTATCCAGGCCTGCGATGTCCAGGATCGTAGGTGCCAGATCAATGTTCAAAACAAGTTGATTGTTCCTGTGGGAACCAGAAACACCATCTGAAAAATGTAGCAGACTTCAAAAAGTATGACCTCTTCCAATCCTAAATCTAAACTTACCTAGTTCCAGGTTCCACATTTGGCCCTCTCACAAAAAATGGGACTCTTATATCAAAGTCGTATGGCATTGACTTCCCCTTGATCAGCCCAAACTGTCCAATGTGGTACCCATGGTCTGCGGTATAGATGATATAGGTGTTGTCCAACTCTCCCGTTTCCACTAGTGCACTGTATATCTGAAGATACAGACTGGTCTCTTTAGTGCCTGCCTACTGTACTTTTCACAAATGTCCATAAAAATGTCAACGACTAACCTTTTGCACAGAGTCATCTACGGACAACAAGGTCTGTAGGCGTTTCCTCTGAAGGAAGTTCGTGAACTCCATGTGGATGGGTTTCATGGGGCCAGTGTACTGCATGATCCAGTGCTTGTCCATGTTAGGAGCGTAGTTGTAACTGGGTGTGCTGTTGAATGGAGTGCAATATATGAACTTCCTGAGTACAGTGCTTCACATACACCTTCTTGCCTTTTCATGTCTGTGTAACTGTATACGGTGGGTAAAGTGTTTGAGGATATTACTCATTGATCACCAGTCCTAAAAATTTGCTAAAAAAATACATTCTTCCTGCTGGATATAATTTCTTACAGAAACTGGGATTGATCTCACATCGCAGATTTAAGAGTACTTGGCTGTCTTGGAAAGGAGAAATTGTTCTTAGGGCTGGCACATGTTTGAGAAAATTAATAGCCCTGCAGGCTGTAGCACTGAAAGTAAGGTTTGTTACTAGGTCTAGGATGCAAACTCAAGTGATTTGCACTTACAAGTGGGGAAATAAAAGTGGCCAAACAAGTGGGAAAGTAAATATATGATGAAAAAGGAGTGAACAAGTCACAGGCTTATTCGTGTGGTCAAGTTTAAAACTCCCTACTAAAGGAATCTGATAAACTGTTTTTTTGGAAAGTGAACAAGAAACCAGTGCATCAGCCCTTCTAAAAACGTGATGGGTAACTAACCAAACAGCTTATTTACTTGCTTGCTTATCTATTCTCCCATCTAATAGCTTGCTCTCAAGGTAACCACATTAAAACCGCCAGACCAAATGTATCTGTATGGAAATCAGGTAAGTCAATTTGCAAAGGCCAAAGATCAGATATTTTACATAAAGCCCTCCAGGCCTCCTTGTGGCTAAAGCTTCTCATCTAGCATCATCATAGTTGATTTTGTTCATTCAGGGGACAATAAAAGGTTCAACAAGAGTCTTTTTACAAAAGTTTGAAGTAGCATCACATTAGGAAGAAAAGAATGCTTAACAGTCCAAAGAACATTTGTGAACCCTTTTGTGTATGAGAGTAGAATCTGCAAGGCCTGTCAGACTGTTGTCCTGAATAATGATGAAACTAGCAAACACTCTTAATGAAGGATCGAACATTAACTGCCATTTTTACCTCCACCAAAAGAGGTAATGTTTTGGTTTACGGTTTTAGTGTCTGTCAGCAGGACTATACAAAAGCTTATGTATAGACTTTAACTTTATTTATTTTATTTTATTTTTTTACCAGAGGTGGCGCTTGGATTTTGAAGATGATCAGTATCAAATTTCAAGAAAAAATGGGATCCAATAATTTTTTTAAGGATTCTTTACCACTGTGAGGAAGGACATATTTTGACATTTTGGTTTATATGAAGGATTGCTAAGCTTGGCACAGGTTTGCGTTTTTCAAATACTCTTGTATTAAAAATGGCAAGAATGCTGCAGGTACGCAAATTGCTGGGGGTTATTGCTAAATTATAGAGCACAGAGACCACAAGTCATTCAAAAACCATTTTGCTGATACGATTATATATCCCTTTTTGCTGTTCACGGTGCAGTCTCTTGGACTTCTAGTCAGACCCAAGTATTAAGGCATTTTAGATTAGGTTGCATTCTGGTAACCAAGACAATGAAATAAGCACATGCTTGAAAAGCTTCTCAGCCCCAGCTGGCAAGAGGAGATCAGTAGGTTTGCTTGGCATGTTTCAGCCTATTTCTGCTTCATGATGAATAAATAGTTCATTTATTTTCTACACCAAAAGCGGCAGATGCTTGTCAAGTCTACTTTGACTTGACTGTAATGGATTTGAGCAGTCAAATAGCAGCACATTTATTCCTAAGTGTTACATTTTGCCTGCCATCTGCCTCCTTGTTCCGTTGGCAAGAGTCTCTGCAACACAAAAATATGCCAGTCATAGCAAACCAGGGGCCTCCCTCATCCATTCCCAATCATGAGCTCATGCTAAAAATATATTAATGACACCCCAAAAGGGTTCTTGGAAAACAAACAATGCATTCCACACACCCCAGAAAGCACATAGTGAATAGATGGCCTGATTGATATGTCGAGGGTCAGGAAGTCCTGCCAGCATTGAAGGTGATAGAATAGGGTATACAACAGCGAAAACAATAGCAAATATCACCGAAATCCTGTCCTTATTGGGGTTGGAGGATAGTTGGGATACAACTTTGACATAGCGGGCGCGTTGTCATGGCTCTCCATGTCAGAAAGGGATCACAGCCAAAAAAGTATCTCAGCTTAGATAGATCCGTAAGCTGATATCAAGCTTGGCACTAGAGCAGCGTTCCATAAAATATGTCCTCCCCTACTCATCCTGCTTACATGTGCCAAAAGTATACTTGGATTATAAATCATTTCAAGTTCATAGTGGTAAAGTTATTTGTTTGAGCAGCATTTTTTACTCATCACATCCTTGAGATCAAAAGTCTCCTTTTAATAACATATGTGAAATATATGAGAAATTCAGGAAATCAAAGACTTCCTTAACATTTACCTGGAAGTCAAATTATCAAAGAATTTACATGAGAATCCTTTAGCGTGCTCTACTGTTCCTCAGGAAGACAGGCTTTTTTTGTCCTGTGCATAATTTGCTACCATAAAAATGGACGAAACATTAAAAATCTCTAGACTCAACAAAGCTAGTGCCAGAAAGACTGCTTATTTCAGGAGTCTGGACATGCATTCAGTACACAGACAGGACACAGGATTCATTGGTGTTTGTCCCAGAAAGCTTTGGACTCACATGTGCTGGGAGGCGTTGGGGAAGAACTCGGCGTACTGAGGTGCTGAATCTTCTGGACCGTGAGGCGCTGCGTGACTGATCACCATCATAACCGGCCGGTGTGGGTACATACGCTTCGACATGCGGAAGAAGTTGATGCTGTCGTTGGTGATCAGATCTGTGAAGTAGTCCTGGAAGGAGATATAGGATTTTTTAAAAAAAAAAGTAAATTGTGAACTATTTCTTAGACTAATAAACGCTGTCGACTCCATGAATGAATGAACTGCATTTCTTAGGACTGTAACCAGACCTGTTAGTCTCAAGCCAAGCAAGTTTGTTTTAGGAAGCACAGTATGATGCTGCAACATATAATTGAACATGACAGCAGTGTTAACACCAACTGTGTGGTGGGGTGGACTGGGGTAGTCAAGGCTCCCTGCTAGCTCAGAGTTTTGACAACAGTGAGATCTTTTTCCTCCCAGCTTTGAGGCTGACTGTGAAGGTTGAGGGGGACCTTGGGTCCTGGAGTACCCTAGTTATGGTACAGCCCCATGGGCTTGCTCCTCTTATCCCAAACAGTGGCTGGTACGGGAGAAACATAAAAGCGTGTTATATGCCTTTCCTGACCTCAGCACAGAAAATAAAAACATTCTGCAGCGTTCTGTTCGGCTGCAACATCCCTTTGGACCAAGATTTACAACAACTGAGTTACATGAACGAGTCATGCACGTCATCATGAGGGTTATGCCTGACTACATATCAGTGCTCTCTCACTTGCTTTTGGATTTCTCAGATGAATTAGGCTTGAGTAATGCATGACAGGACGGATGTGAACCAGACATAAATATCATTTGGTTCATCTGGAGACCGTGTGAACATTAGGGCTAGGTCATCAATCTCAGAAAGCAATTCTACCATTCACTGGATTTGAGTTTGTCGTGGTAATGAATGTGTGTGAATTCATACCTCGATTAGCCTTATCTAACAGGAAAACCAAAATATTTGTTTTGACAAACTGCTGCTAATGTGATTTGTCCAAAGGTCTGAAGATCTCTAAAAGCAACATTTTGGCTGCTAAACAATGCTTTGAAGCCGAGAGCCACAATATCCCAGCTGCTTCTGCAAAGTCCGGACATCTACACTGGAACAGATTAAAATGTTCCCCTGAACCACTAAGCCACAGAGTGTTCTCCAGAGCACAGTGCAGGAACCTCCGACCTCAGCCACCTCACAGCTTGAGGGTAACTTAACACCTTGGTCTAACTAAACAAGCAAGGCGCTGCCATCCGAGCACCAGGCCAAACATTTATTTACCCATCAGACATGCTCGTAAAGTCAAAACCAAAAAAACCTCAGCTCAAATTCCACACAGAGAAAAACTGTACTACTTTGGAAGACATTAGTAAATAATGGGTCTGAAAGATCCAGTCTAACCACTCCTTTTACGTACATTCCTCAAGATTAATCCTTAATTTCTCTGGGATTTTTTCTCTTTGGTCATAATTATTGGTGACAAGTAGTTTGCTCATATTATGATGGCACCTCTGTCTTCTAGAAGAAAAAAAAACAACAATCCCCAAGGCCATTTCCACACCGAGACCTGTTGGGGAACCATTTGATGAAATGAGACAGTGTTGCACAAATAGGGAGATGCGGCTCCAGCTCAGAGCTTTCCCTTTAATTTAATCAGATTCCAAGCAGTTTAGATCAACCTGGGATTGCGAGCAAACAAACCCTGCAATTAGTTGAGAGCAGACCTTACAATTGTGCATGAAGTAAAAACAACAGGGGTGATGGGATTACGAATCCTTGCAATGTGACTGCGACAAATTGTGAACTGAAACCAACAGGCACATACCTTGGCATAGTCTGCGCCATGCTTCTCCTTGTAACCGTTCCGACAGACTGTGTAATTATAGAAGCGGGAATTTTTGATGAGCCCCACCCACTCGCGCCACCCAGGAGGAATGTAGCTGCCGTTGTACTCATTAAGGTACTTCCCAAAGAACGCTGCAAGAAAACCAAGGCACAAGCCATTAAACTCCAAAACTATCATTAGCATGCATTTCTTTGCTACCTACTTGATTAGAAGTTTCAAACGCCTTCTTACAGTTTTAAAAGAACAGGCAGTAATTGAGAGCTTAATTTCTCAATGCCTCTATTTTAATGATATCCCACAGTGATCTGCTTTTAAAAGTCTGTTTACATGGTCCCTCAGTCTTCATTATAATTTTTTTGTTTGTTTTAAGCCAAATTAAAATAAATTTCCCAAGAGCTGGGCAAGGAGCCAGCCATATAGGAAGTTAAATGGTGTTAGTTGGATGAATCTTAACTGGCACATCCTTGGAATATTACTGATGGAAGGACTATATACACTATATGGCAAAAAGTATGAAGACACCTGGCCTTGACACAGAAATGCCTGGAACAGTGCTCACCAACCCCGTACCTGGGGATCCACTTTCCTGCAGATTTTACACAACACTGTAGTTTACACAACATTTTTTGGTTAATTAAGAACCTCCTAAGTCAATGATTGGCCAATTAGGTTGAAACAATTAAGGTTGGAGCCAAAGTATTCAGGGAGGTAGATCTCCAGGAACAAGGTTAGTGACCACCAATCTAAAATGTCTTTGTATTTGTCACATGATAAGTTCCCTTTAAAGGAACCAATAGAACATGCCTGTACATAATGTAAACCATGAAGAAATGGTCTACCAAGGTTGGAGTGGAAAATCCTGTTCTATGCAGAGCCCCAACTTTTCAAGTTAACACCTTGACAGTTATTATAGTGGCATTTATTACAAAACAGCAAAGAGGAATAAGATGCTTAATAAGCACATAAGTATGACTGATCAGGTGTCCACAAACTTCTGCCAACATTTTTCAAATTAAAATCCAGTTAAGTTAAAAATCTAACTCCAGGTTGTATATAAAATCATATACAGAATAGCACGCTTCCTTTTTTTGTCAAGTATACAAGTGAACAGTGGGTGCTGTTACTTCCACTAAGCTGATCCTTTCTTTCATTAACAGCATGGCATGGATGCTTTTATTCTTCAACACTCTGTACCAATTGTCCAACATTTATTAATTAAAAACGACAGGTCATATGTTTCATCTATTCCCAGCCACTGTATGTTTAATGTTGTTAGCTGCTGTCGTTTTACATTACAGCAGCTATATTTACACAGCTATAATGAGTTATATTTAATCATAACTCTTCCGGGTCAGCACACTTGAAATTGAAGTGTAGGATGGCGATATCTGTACCTGTCCTGTAGCCAGTGTTGTTGAGGTACACAGCAAATGAGCGAGTCTCATGCTGTGCCTGCCATGAAGGAGAGGAGCAATTCTCGTTGTTGGTGTACGTGTTGTGATTGTGAACGTATTTTCCCGTCAGCATAGACGAGCGGGATGGACAGCACATGGGAGTCGTCACAAAGGCATTGGTGAATGTTGTTCCTCCTTCTTCCATGATTTTTCTTGTTTTGTTCATCACCTGTAATGAGCCTGGAAGAAACAAATTTCAAAATTTGAAGGGAGGAAAGGAGGCATTACTGATCCTGATACTTCTTCAGCTTATAATAAACACTGAAGCTCTTTTTTCGAAACACTGAAGTAGTTGAATGATTAGGAGCCTTAGGGTTCTCACAGAAGCACATTTCCAGTTGGAAGGTTAAAACGCAGAATGGCTGGAAGGGCCAATGCGACACACTGAGAGCAAGGCTTGCTGAGTGTTACATGGTCAAAGTGACGACAGTTAGGTTCCCAGATCGTCTCTGACATACTGCAGTTGTGTTGGCACAAACCAGAGAGCGGCTTGACTGCTGAGTCACGCTGGCTAGAAACACTACACTGAACGCTAAATCAATTTTTCCTGGCTGGCTCAGATTAGTAAATGGAGAACTTGCATGAAAACAAGTGTGTTTAGTAGAAAGAGTACAAAGCAATGAACTGAAGATCTCTATATTCGTATATTAAATAAATCTTAGTCATAACCAGAGTATATTTTAAAAAAATACTGTTCATTTTCTCAGCGAAATCAATACCATGTTAAAATCTCTGTATACATTCACACAAGCAGAATTGATTAGCATGGAAGTAGTATAAATGTTACCATAGCAACAAGAAGCACAAACACTTTCCCAAGTAGCTAAAACAAAATTTCAGCTTCGGGTTTTAACAAAATATTTCTTAGATGGTTAAAACCTGTAACTTAGCAGTCGGGATTAACCACGGAAAAAAGTAACAAACAATTGCTTCATATATTTTTGTATGTTTTACATATTCAAAACATTACATTACCCTTATATCAACATAATTATTTTTGTTTATTCTGTTTTTTTCCTTTTCTGTCACTGCTATTATTTTTTGAAATATTATTTACCAATTTTACAATCTTATTTTTATTACCTTTTGCTGCAATTTCTTTTCGGCACAGTGTAAAACACTTTGAACTGAATTTTAAGAATTGTATCATCATCAGCGTTGTTATCGTCATTATTATCATCATTCATTCATTCATCATCTCAACTGCTTAATCCCAATTAGGGTCGTGGGGAGGCTGTCGCCCATCTCAGCCGACTCTGGGTGATGGCAGAGTACACCCTAGACAGCTCGCCAGGCCATTGGAGGGCATATTATTATTACTACTACTAATAATAATAATAATAAATACAATAACAGTCATGATAAATAAAATTAAGATTACGTTTAATGGGAACCCCAACTGTAAATGAATACAAGTAAATTGACACTGTTTACATGGAGGCCTGTTCATGTCAGTAAAAAAAACAAAAAACTTTCGCTTTTTTTATAATCACCCTTCTTCTAGCCAAAGTGTGCTCACCGAGCTCTACATCTTGGTCATCAGTCATGATGAGGATGATGTTGGGACGTATGTTGCGGCGGTCACGCTGCACTCGGCCCCTCAGGCTCTGACTCCGTGTGGTGGAGGCTGAGCAGGGCAATGAAACCACCAGAGCAAAGGCCAACAGCCACGACAGGCAAGCAGACTTCATGATGGAATAAAGAGAGATGACGCTGATGCACTCTGGAGGTTTTTATGAGCAAATCTGAAAGAAGTGAAGAAATGGCATGTCACAACATACGTGCGTTTGACAGATGAGGAAAAACCTGTGGAAAGTTGTGGTAATGACAAATGTTACTTTGGCTGAGAGAAACGGAATCGGTCTTAAAAGAGTGAGACAAAAACCCTAAATGACTGTTCCAGATATGGGGCTAAACATTTAAACACGCTCACACCTGATAAATCAGTTACAGAGGCTCTTAAACTTTGTCATGTCAGTACAGTCAGGATCCACAAACCAAAAGCAGCAAAGATTTTACAGAAGCGTCTGTCACATCAAATTCACCACTTAAAAGTTTCCAGTAAAATATCCTGATAAATAGGTGCTACAGTAAACTCCTAAGTATTCGAAGTACAGCTTGCATAAAACATCATCTTTCATCAAAATGATTTTACTCTGAGCTACTAGCTGTTAGCAAATACACAAGTCACAACTTGATATAATCTTTTAAATCCTACCGGTAAAGTGCTTATCCTGCTCTCATAATTCCTTTCTCCTCCATTCCATACACACACAATCAAAACCGGAGAGACCTGAGGGCAGTGCGTTCGCTTCCTGTGTATGCGCTGACAAACCAGTATTCTCTCAGTTCCTCACTCTCTCTCGTCTGTCCCATTGAGGTCCATTCACACAAGCTTTCCCACTGGCCGGTGACGGCGGCATGAAGCCAATCAGGGTTTAGTGCCGAGGTGTCAATCATGATCTGGGTGTGATGACCCCTGCAGGATGGCTGGTGGGGAATGAGGGTCCCAGGAGGGCGAGGAGCGGGAGGATAGAGAGGCGGAGGTTCCGCTACATTAACCTCTGTTCTGTGTGTGTGTGTGTGTGTTTGGGGGGGGGAAGCTACGCTTTGCTTAAGATGACAAAGGCAGTCCCACTAGCCACATTTCGCTATGCGGGAAGTTTTAGAACCTTGGGAAGTTTTATACATGAGTCTGGGTATGATTTTGAATTAACTAGAAACGTTTTGTAAATGAATCCATTCTGACCTAATTAGACCGATTTTGACGGTGGACAGCAAAGTGCATTATGCAAGTGAGTTATGCATACACTTGACGATGAAAGTCATTACTGTGCATATTTCCAGGGGGACCAAATTGCCTGATGGCTAATCTTTGTGTCTGGAATCAGTGAGCTGAAACAAATAGGACTGAAACAAATGTGCACCTGAGCTTTCAATGTCACTGAACACAAATGTTCTCAACGTTGTCCACACACTTCCTGATCCTCAAGCATTGAAGGAAACTTTGGGCCATATTTTCCATATCTGTTTTCATTTACTAGGGATAAAAAAGTGAATTCAACCCAGTATTCAGTTAGAACATTATCATTAGCAAGTGCAAAACAACAATACACTAACTCTACATGGTAAACGACTTGATTTCACCACTGATCTGAAGGTCAGGGGTTCAAGCCCCAGTACCACCAAGTGTAAATGTATACATGTCTGACATGGAAAGGATCCCTACAGAGACACACCTTGTCTGTTTACCTCAATTTTGAAGTTTATCTTCTTCCTTAATGCAGTGCCTCATTCAGTGAAGATGTATCAGTTGATGTCACAGGGATGTGTTCAGGTGTTTAAAAAGGAAAAGTCACAGAGAATCCATGAAATTCATCTGGATTTTTCAAAGTAACAAAGAAACTTCTCACCTCACTTTGGAAGAAGACTTTTTTGACAATGTAGTTTACCCCACTAGGTTTACAGTGTACAGCCAGTTTGCAGTTGCCAGTTCTATTTTTCTACCACCTCTTTCAATGCATTTTTCTTCTGGTTTAAGAAAAAAACCTGAACTGAAACTTATGTAAAAACAGGATCTTGATGAGGCAAGTTTGTCTTTAAGTTAAATGGCCAATTACAAAACAGAACAGGTCTGTGAGACAATCTTGATTTCTAGAGAGAGAGAGAGAGAGATAGATAGATAGATAAATAGATAAATAGATAAATAAATAAATAACCAGAGTGGTTTGGTAGTAAACCCCTGCTGTTGATCAGTGGTTTCTCAGATACACCTCTAAGTGCTTTTTTGGATTGTGACCGGCAACGTGAGGGCGAGTCAGTCAAGTCCTCCCTGCAGTGCTGTGCAAACACTGGCACTATTTGTACTAATCCCTAGTGGATGGTAGCAGGGATCAGACACCAGATTTCACACACATGCCTACACCTAGGGCAATTTATTTTGATCTGTAAAGCACTTTTGACAATAGCCTTTACAGACATCCAGACACAGATCATAACTCGTGAGAAAAATCAATAGTGAGGAAGATCTCCCTAATATGACCTGAAAATATCTTTAGAGAATCTATACAGAGAAGAAAATCCATCCTGGGATGAGCACAGGGCAGTGTTTATGATTACAACAGCAGCTCTTAGAAATTTCTTCTTTTTTGACTGTTCACATTTTTTAATCATACATTTACATGGTCACACACATGCATGTACATATTTCCCATGTATAAAAATATTTGGCATAAAGAGATACAAATACAGATAGAAACAGAAGGGGATTTTTTTAAAAAAAGCTTCACAGGGACTAGAGGTGCACATTCAGCAGAATTGGTTTTCTACGAGACGAAACAAGTTGAACTGAGCTACTGGTCAGGTGTGAAGCTCACGGAACAAAAGAGTGAATCATGAGTGTGCTGTTCCGGGCATCGCATTTATCCTTTACTAACTGTCTGGTCAGGGTCTATTTCTATTTTGAGAAATATAATGGTTTATAGATTGGAAATTTTCACATAAAAAAAATGTTAACTATACATGCAGTCCTGTCCATAGCCATCATGAACTGGAATGATTTGGCTGTGGTTGAAGAAGGGCGTCTGCAGTATTATACGTACAGTCAAAATTTTAGCAAAACACTGTAGATTGCTTTATGATCCATTGGCTATTTACCACCTAAACAGCCTTCTGGCATTCAGGAGAATTACCCCACCAGTTCACCATAATTCAAACAGACTGACTTAAATTCAACCAGAG
The DNA here is from genome assembly GCA_028564935.1 of Neosilurus hyrtlii. Lineage (NCBI taxonomy): Eukaryota > Metazoa > Chordata > Actinopteri > Siluriformes > Plotosidae > Neosilurus > Neosilurus hyrtlii. Next base: position 3,652,116 of record JAOUQZ010000025.1, on the reverse strand, counting down.
AACTGCAATTTTAGCAAATGGTTAGCACAAAATAGTACTTCTATTTTCAGTTCTGGAACCTCAGGAATTACGGCTTGGTTTTAATTACCCCCATTGTTCAAAAATGGGTCCAAGCCAGCAGGCCTGGTGATAGTCAGAGGCTCTTTTTAGGCATGTGCCGATACGAGTCCTCCACTAACCCTCCAATTAAGAACAGTGCTTGGCCGCTTCAAAGCTTTCAGCTGAGTGCAGTCGTCCACTTTAGCGTATTCCATGAGCACAAGGAAACAAAGCAGCAGACCACTGCTGCCAGCCTTCTACTCTTCCAGCCTGGCCAAAATAGCACAGGCTTGGCATGCAGCTATTTTAATGCTCATGTTTATTGATGAAACGTCCTGCTGAAGAACTGGCAGCCTCCGCTGGCTCATGAGAAACTGTTGTGCTTGCAACTGTGCTGCAGTATAAGGTACAAGTGCACCTAAGCACCAGAGCTTTAAAGTAGCCTGACAAACAAGCACTATTTTGTTCTTAAACAAGTTGCTTCTCCGGGAGAGCGGCCTCAGAGATTGGTGGATGTCTGAGAAGCAGCCAGGCGGCTGTACTTGCCTGGGGCGAGGGCTAAAGAGCACACTCGCTCTGAAAGCTGTAATGAATATGCCAGTTAGGAATCCTGTGCTGTTCTGAAGAATGGACACAAACGGAAAGGTGCATGAATGGACGAGTTACACAAGCACAAATGAGCAATCTGAATTGAGTTCAGGTTCAGGGTGGATTCAAGCCATTTTCATATAAACACACATTGCTAAATAGATTAAAGACCATCAAAAGTCTTCAGATTCTGTTCTCCCTCCTCCTGACACTTTGTTTTAGTGCTGCTCATTTTGGTAGGCCTCTCTGCCATACAGAGCAGCACTTTCTTCTGGACCACAGTCAACCAGAAAAAAAAGATCATCATCTCTCACCAGTTATTGTTTTTAGGGATTAGATGAAATGACCCGGTAAATTAGCCTCTACTGTATTAATCGGGGCTAAGCTCAGGGAATAATATTGGGGAGAAAGGAAAGGGGAAAAAATAGTCTTGAAGGTTCAAAGGAGAAAAACAAAAAGGCCACTATGTCAGCTTTCAGCCCGATGCACAGCTGAAGCCAAAAAGAGCTCCTGGTGAAAACGGGAGTAATTTTCAGATTAATGGAGAGGCAGACCAAGGGTCCTTCACCACAATCTTTACTTCCACCGTTATCCTGTATCCCACTTTTTTCCTTCCATCTCTGTATAAGAAGTACACCAAGTAATGAAAGCTTCTGCTCAACAACACAGCTGTTTTGGACTATGTAGATTTATGAGACAATAGCTAAGAGAATTTTGGCAGGACTGACCTGAAATGACAGTGCAGCTACAACGCAGGCAAGCAAATCCAACCCACAGAGTCCCAACCCAATTTGTAATGCAGAATATCAGAGTTCACTGGGTAACACAACTAAGGATGAAAATAAGAGGTGTCTTGACAGGGAATATTTTTGCCAACTGCACTAATCTTTGATGGAGGGCTATAATTTAGTCATTTGGCCTACTAAAAAAAACTTGAAGGCAAATCTAAGGTGGTGCTCCATAAGCATAATCAGTTTTGACACTTAAATGGCCAGTTTATAATTTTTAACCACCCTCTGTTGCACTGAAGCACACTACAATTGCAATGCATAAGCACTAGGCTTTTCCTTTCCCTAAACAGTCCCCAAAGCCACCTGCTGAAATCTTCAATGCCTCAATGTCCTTTTAGGACACACTAAGAAAGTCTTGTCTGGCTGGGGTGGAGCTTATATATGTGGGCCAGAAAACTGTACAGCATTTAGTCTGGAATGAGGAAACGATTGATATGTGGGGCATGGCAACACTGCCAGTTCCTTCTGAGGTATCCCTGAAATCATGTGATCATTACAGATTTAGCAATACTTCAAAAATATATAAGTTCTGTGAACTTGCAAAGCTGTGATAGAAATATAATGGGCCTGAATATAAGCCACTATGTTCAAAACTGAAGCCATGGTTATGCACATTGGTACTTTTCTTGCAGTCCTTTAGGGCATGTCTTACAATGCAACAAAAATGGAATTATTAAGTCATAATGGGATTATCCAAAAAGTAAATGTAAATATAACAGCTGTGAGTTCCCGTATTTACTGTTAGGAAGATCCCTCTTTCACCACCTAGTTAGTGAAGTTGTATAACAGGCCTTCTTATTCCCTTTGGCTTGCACCCCCAGACTGATGCAACCAATTGAAAACCTGGGGTTTTCACTTCATCCATCAAAATCCTTTTGTGCAACACATTTCCTCTCTTTTCTCGTCCACTGGCGGCCCAGAGTAACTCGCATCAAGACCACTTGCAGAATCTGACTAAACCACACTGTTTCATCCTGCCACGTCCAAGCAGCTCACACTTCCCAAACAACTGGTTTCAGTACTGCCTTCCACCAGCTAATATCAACATCAAAATTCATCTCTTAACTTTTTTTTTTTTTTTTGAGAACTCTGGGTTACAGTAGTATTAATTGAAAGGAGCCGTGCCAGATCATAAAAGTTAAGTGAGAGCAATTCTTGAAGCTAAGATAACAATGCCAAGCCTGAGCATCTCAGACAATTCATAAATGTAGGAGCTGTCAAAATAGCACCAATTCCCAAGCAACCCAAGCGACGGACATTAGTCAACTTAAGGGCAATCAAGATAACACCAATAAAAAACAGTCCAAGAGACAACACATCAAATGAAAAGGGGCCATAAAGATGGCACCAATCACAATCAACCCAAGATTCAACAACTCATTATAAAGGAGATATTGGGAAGCCTAAACAGCTTGGCATCTCTGCCTGTGACAAAACTACAAGTCAAAATTTGGTCATTTTTATCCAGATTCAACACAGAACAGGTAGAGACGAACCTTAAGCAAGTGAACTGATCTGAAGCAAGTGAAAGTACTGACTCGGTCTTCTGAGAGACAGAGGGAGTGTGTCTGTTAGTGGGGTATAAAGGTATGCATGCATCTGTATGCTGATTATTCCCACCAGGGGCACAGTGACCATCGAGCCGCAGAAGCAGAGTATGGTGAGGTTTGATTTTCGCAAACATATTTGTAATTGGCCAAGACCTGGCAGCGGTGGACGTGCACACTGAGCAGCGCAGTGTGTGAAATCCCATCGTGCCAAGAAGGCCTGTGGCCAGAACACACCGCAAGCACCTACAGTCTCAGTCAACGAGTGCTCTGTCCACACACATGGCCTTAGTAACACTATGTTGCTATGGCTGATCTTAAAAATGTGAAAGAATAAAACAAATGTTAAAGCCATTAAAACCTAGCGCCTAACAGGCAAGAAATAAGTAAAAATCAGAAGGGTTCTGTTACCACTCCTTGAAAATATGATCTAAACCAACAAAAAAGAGCCCGTAAACCACACTGACCTTGAAAAAAATCTTACCTAGATGCTCAACATATACAGTGTCTAAAATGTACACATTTTCTGAAGCTAAGCTCTATGAGTGGATTTTTTTTTGCTGGTGGGCTTAAGTGCTGATTACGTGGTGAGAGGAGGAATGTGCCGACCCACTGAAGTGGTTTCACTTTGTTCTTGGTTCGCTGGGTCATTTGACTTAATCATTGTGAAGAGAATGCCATACAGTCAGACACACACACAAAGCAGACACACTGGCTTTCACTAATGACATACCACACACCTCTGGAAAGCGACTCAGACAGTCATTTCCACATGCTTAAAAGATGAAACGCCAACCCTCTCTCTTACTTGCAAAATCGCGTAAAGGCCAGTGAGTCTTAAGCTTTTAAACAAAACTAAATTAAGTCCAGAAACCTGTGCTAACTGGTGACCTAGAGAATATATAATATGTAGAACTTGGGCGGTGAAAAAGAAAGAATGAGGAAGTGATGAGGATTGAAAATGAACCAAAAGGTTGAAAATCTCGATCATTTCTGGATCATTTTGGTCCCAGCCAGTAGTGAAGATCTGGGGGCTTTAACTTGGTGGTGCCTTTCCAAAGCCCTAGTGGAATGATTATGTAAGCCTTGTAGATCAAGTCAAAGACTGAGAACAATAATACATTTTAAGAGGGCACATGAGGTAAGTATGTAGGATCTTAGGTTCTTGCGACCCACAGAGAAAAAAAAACATACGATCTTCTGATATCTACTGCAGAGACTCCAAACTTTCTGCAAATCCTGACCCTCACCGAGAACCACAAAATGCTTGGAACGTTTATCAAATTCCAGCAAAGGAGAAATAGCACATGCACTAATTTGCATTTTAAAGATTAACGTCCAACAACTTTACCTGCATAGTCCAATAATTACAAAAACAGTGCTCAAAATGATTCGCCTTTTCTGATTACACTGATGGCTGCATGGAAAAAAAGGCTCCGATTTTACTCCAGTCACAGCTTTTAATATATTGATGTGGTTTATAAGGAATGACACAGAGTAATATTTGTAGGAAACAATGAGAAAGGGTTCAAAACTAATCCCTGACTGAAACCGAGAGTGTGTAATGAAGCTTTGTAGTCAACTGACCTGGCAGGAGCCATCCGTTAATTATAAATGCTTGTAAATATGTGATTAAATTACTCCAACTCCGAGACTTCAAAGTCTCACTTACTGTGGCACCAGGTGGTCTGCTGGGAACTGAGAGGAATGTACTAAGAGGAAAATTATTAAAACATTCAAGAAGCTTCTCCGGTTTCAAGTGTTACATTGCGATACACTGCTAAGTGTTTTTTGGCATTATGAGAGCCCTTGACCTGGCCAAAATAGCTTGAAACTTCTAAACGTTCATACGAGATATGAACTGATTGAGACATGCCATCTTGCCATGCCACCCACCAAGTAATGGCATTACATCCAATCGCACCAGCAGATAAAATACCACCCTTCACCAGCTTCACAGATGAAATTGAGACCAAGCATCCATTCGACTGTATGGGAGTCACAATTCACAGAACCCTCTCGCACTCAAAACCCAGCCAAAACCCCACACTAATCCCCATGATAAGCCTTGTCATCTATGCTAGCCTTCATGTCTGGGAAAATGTGACCTTGGAAGAATTTTATGATATACCATAATCCATTAACAGCCACAGAAATGAGGTCCCAACTGCCTCAGAAATCCCACAAGATGACAGCAGCACAGCAGAGGTTCCACAGCAGGACGAGGTACAATTGTTGGCCTGCAGCAGCTCCATGAGTACTAGACACCAGATCTCCACATGATGGTACTCCACAAACTTTATGCATAGAGTTGAAAGCAAAAAATTTTCTAGAATATCTTGCATTATTTATAATTCCCCCTAAATAATGTCTAAGGAGCTGAAACCTGTACCTGGTTTACTGCAGGGGTGTTGAAAATAATCATTGTATCAATGCATCATAATGTCGACGTGGAACAATTCAGCACTGATGAAGTGAAATGTGAAAATGAATACAGAAATTGTAATATCTTTTCCTATATTTAAAGACATTTGTAATCCTGAAATGGAGAACTGTCCAGTGAAGTCATCTCTAATGAAATATATATTTAAACTCTTAATGATTATACCAATAGAAGAGCACTTGTAGGATTTACTAAACTATTTGATTATTGGATGATTTATGCGACTATTGCATGAGGAGTTTTTTCACTGACGTGAGTGCAAGATTATTTAATTATTTTATTTCTGGGCCGCTCCACTCTGTACGAGTATTGTTCGATTGGCCTTGAACACGTAACATTGGAACAAAATGTCGGACCTTAAAAAGAAACAAAATGGCCGTTCTAAGTAGGACGTCGAGCCTATGCTTCAAGGTCAGCTCGCGGCATGTTGACACATGTCGAGACTTGTTGAGATATGAAGTTATGAGGGACTAAACCGAGTCTAGAGCTAGAGGATGATGCACCAATCAGAGTGGAATGGGCAATGCAAGCTGGTAGACCAGGTCAGAGGTTTTCGTCTCGGAACAATTTCTTTTGTGTGATTGATTGCATGCTTTTTTCCCCTAAAGGCTAAATAAACACCTGAAAATGGATTTTAATCTCTTGCGTCGTGGACTGGACACTTTTCGCAACACGATGCATAATGCACATATACAAGAAGGCTGCTTGCAATTGTTTGGTGCATCAACTGTTCAGATCTTCAGAAATTGATGTTACACATGTTGCTGTAAGATTAAAAGAAATCAGTCTCATTAACCTGCAGGAGTGCTGAACACATTAAACCATGCCTTAGTCAAACACAGCACACACTTGCCAGAATAAAGTTCCCCAGAAATTGCACGTGTAAGGCGGTAACACCATCCATCAACCCGAGGTCAGGACCCCTTCTGTACATAGTAAAAGACTCTTCTACGGATCTTGATTTACCCTCATAGGAAAACTCATTTAGTTAATTCAAAATATTGTCTATACATCTGTAGGTGGACGTCTTAAGACATGCAAATCTGAGAAAGCCCCTCGAGGGTATCGTTTTCATTCAGTTAAATCGACAGAATTTTCCACGACTAATTTTTTTTAATATTGGGGCATTATAGCATCATGTTACAACTTTTTAATCACCTACATATAACAAAAGGACTCAGGTGACCAAGTGAAAAATGATGTTTGTGTTGCCACTGCTTATGCACAGGCACACAAACACACACTTCTCTCAAGGAGGTCTGAGAGTCCAGGCCTCTTGCAAAACCACACACCAGGCTTAGCAGTGTTAACAGCCTCCTCCTGCATTTTTCAACTACTTACCATACTGTTTAAGTATTTCAACAGACTTAAATCGCCAGGTAGGGTTTAAAAGCAAACTGTTAAAATCTGGCAACCATCTACTGAAGCCTACTGAAGATTCTTCTTGGCTTTTTTCCTTTTCAAGCTCAAACTGCTGCTGCTCAAGCAAGGCTTTCTCCTCGCTCGCTTGCTTTCAGGCGGGAGGTCGAGTTGTGCCATGTTTAAAAGGCTTCCAGGACGCTTCTCCTTTTATAAGTTAATAAAGAAAGCACAGAAAAACAGATCCTAAAAGAAGAAAGCAAGGAAAATTAATGAATGCAGCAGAAGGTCTCTGTCAAAAGATTTAGCCTTTGATCAAAAAGGAATGACAAACAGAAAAACAGACCTAGTAAAAAAAAAAAAAAAAAAAAAAAAAAACCAACAAAAAAAACATATATTGTATATATTTATATATATATATTTATATATATATATATATGTATGGGGTATTTTTTGGGAGCGGAGAAGGAATGAGGACAAAAAGTAAAAAATTTTAAGCAAATTTTAAAAAAAAATATGCAGCTGCTCTAAAGAATATATCCACAGAGTTCCTTTATCCCATAATGAATATTTATTTTTTTTCCCCCATGATGACTGGTTCCAACTCACCACACGACAGATAAATCACTCTGAGGAAAATATAGACAGCTTCAACATAAACACAAAATTTTGGTCCAGATGTCAACGTAAAGTAACGTCTAATCTGAAATATTCCAGCACCACTTAAGTTCCTTTATGCAGCTCTGAAACCTACGATCTCACCTCACAGGCTGCCAGTCGAAGACTTTACACGCTGTGGTAGGTTTTTTTTTTCACTCTCTATGTCAAGAGTCCAAACAGACATCAACATGCCACAAAAAGATATCAAAAGGCAGTTTCCAGCCTTGTAATCATTCTTCATAAATAAACCATGACTCTCAGGCTCCCACTTGAAGGATGGAGTTTGAGCTAAAGCAACTTTGCCACTCCAATAATCCTTATATTTCATACAGATTGCAGGACTCCGGTTCAAGAAACATGGCAAAAGCTTCAGACATTACTTTATTTTTACTGGTGGAAATTAAAGAAAGAAAAAAAGAACTGGCCTGGTGTTTTAGGTGGAACTAAAAAACGAGTCATTTACATCTCCAGAGCTTTGTCGTCCCTCATGGGCTCATTACTCACACCCATGGCTGGGCACGAAGACTCCGTCGAGGTGGTTTACACACATAATGACCCGTGCAGGCCCATTAATGATTAATGAAAATGCCTCCCAGGCCACTTGTTCCACGGATTTGCTCGACTCGGTGCCGGGAATCGAAGGCTTTGTTAACACGTCACGCTTGTCTAAGTGGTTTGTGTTATTGAGACTTTGGGAGCTCCTGACTGATTGAATGATTACAGAATGAAGCTTGGAATAATAACACCAAACCACATGTTTATTATGGGAAAACGGATTATGGAAGCTACTGTAATGAGGTGGGCCTAATTGAATTGGGTTTAACCTCCAAAAATACGTAGAACAAACACCAAGCCGGACCACTGGAGACTCTTCACTGAAACTTGTATAATAAAATATGGTTTAAAATACAGAGAACTGCTATAATTTAGTGCACCTTGGTCCCACCATAATCCCTATACTTTACTCTGTTTATTGCACTAACTTCATTATGCTGAAGACATGCGACTTAAACTTTCCACCTGGGTCCATTTTACCCGTGATTTCATGCAAAACTACAAATTATATAAAGACTTACACACTGTCATATAAACCTCGCTGTACCTAGTAAAAAAAAAGTGTCCCAGCAAAAAGTGGCCTCCAATACAGTGGGGAAGCACAAGGACATTTTCAAGTGGAACAATCAGCCCACTTTTTCCATACATGTTGACTTAACACAGTACAGCTCAATGGCACTGAAAAGTAAAAGCCCCCCTTACCAAAAAAAAAAAAAAAAAAACCTGCAAAGCTCTCGGGGGCATTTTAGGAGATTTTAAGAATTCCACTCAGCGCCCCTGATGAGGAAGGGTGAAAACTCTGTCAGCAGCCTCCAGCCGTGGAGCTTCTGCCTCTCCCCAAAACATTGCACTGCAGAATGTGGAACGTGTGCAGACAGGAGACATGGAAAATGCGAGAAAAACCTGGACTTGGGGAACCATGGTCCCAGAGCTCATCTGTCACACGTTCAAAATCTTACTGCGGCGTAGAACGATCAAGATGACCATCATTTAAAGAAGTATGATTTCCAACCGGTCTCTGTATTCTCACACACACGTGTATAAACAAAGGAGAAAGTGTAAAAGAAAGAAAAATAACGAGAGCACAAGAACAAAATGAGAAGGACAGAGATGGAGCCTATAATTTTTGTAACAAGACTGGCCCTTCTTATCACTGCAAGTAGTATTAACTTTGCAAGAGGCTTCCTTAAAGCATGCAATCAAACCATTTGTAATTCAATTAACTAATCTCCAGAGCTCCAGTGCCTTACGTACACTTTCCAGCACCTGTATTTTAAATCTCCACCTCCCGGTCGAGATGTATGATCTCTTCAATCATATGATTCATTTGGAAGGTCCATGCAGCCAAACATTTATGCACATTTACTGTGTCTGTGCCAGAAGAGCAAACATGAGATGTTGAGGGCCAAGCTGCTATAGCATGCCATGCATAAATACCGCTGATCCCAAAACTTGGTCGAAAACTCTTCTCTGTCGGTTTCGCTGTGGATGTTCGTTTAAGTATCAAAAGTAAACCTTCATGTGTGCCCCCTCCCACTTTTGCTCAGTGTGGGTGCAAAATGGCATTCAATCAAGTCTGAACTAACATCACAGTAACGTTATTTATTTTAACTAACCAGCTAAATAAATAAGGCTTTGTGAACTTGTTTTGCTTGACCGAAGTCTGATTAGACTCACGTCTCCTAGCAACCATAAAGAAATGTCCTACTTCATTTATACAAAACTTTTTTAGGCCTGTATTTGTGGAATTAATTGTTACTCACAGATTATTGATAAATTGCAATTCAACAATTTAGATGTATGCTGCCACCTAGTGTACGGATGTCTCAGAGACAGGACATCAATCAGTCAAGCAACGAGCAGAGATGCATCCTATTGGCCAGTTCATGCACCATTCATGCAAAACAGGGCCTTCAAACCCATCCTTGTGTTTCCTTTAACATTGTGTGCATAAGTAAAACTAAAGACTTACAATCCTGTGTTTTCTATAATACTCCAAAAGTAGATGAAGATGTACAGCAAAAGAGAATGAACAGAATTTTATTCCGGAACAAAGCATTAAAACCATGAGATGTTCTTCAGGAGAACTACGAAGAGGGAAAAAGCAGCTGAAGTCCCCTCATGCTGTCTTTTACAAGAAGAACTGAGCGTTTGCTCCTCAGCCCCCTCCGTCTTCTTTTTTTTCCACTCAAATTGTTCTCCATTATCTCCTTTTTGGAGGAGCAGAGTATAAAAGCACCGGCTGAACAGCCCTTGTTTCGACCCATTCTCATGGCCACTTGTGACACACGTGGACAAATTGACAAATTGAACCTCCAATACATTTATCGGGAGCAAAGCTGTAGGAGATGCTTTCTCTTTTTCTCTTTGACATTGTACTCTAGATTTTTCTCTTCGTACAGCTCTTACCTTCTTTCTCCATGAACCTGCTGGACCTCCCCTCCACTGAAGGTCAATGATTGAACATCGAAGGTCTATGAAATTATAAACCTAATGCAGTTTTGATAGAATTCCTGATGCACTGGAAAAACAGAGGAGAGAGTATGACTATGTGCTGACGATGACAACCATGGCATTTGCATTCCTCCTCTTGGGGGAAAACAAAAACAAACCAAAAAAATAAATAAGTACAGCCTCACTTCCTGTGCATGCTGTTATTAAGTGAAGAGATAAACAGCCACTCAAGAGCACAGCGTGATTTTCTCTTAGGAATCAGACTTTCTCCCCGCCTCATCGGCCACATGACAAAAACAAAAAAAAAAAGAGAGGAAAAAAAAGGTAAACGTCTTCAAGGGTCATGCTTTTAGATTAACAGTGATGAAGGTTTGAGAGTTCTCTGGTTCCGTTTCAGAAAAGGGAAAAATTGCATGATATGGATTTATATAGAACCTTACAAAAATGAGGTGCTTTTGGGGAATAAGTGAAGCAATTCAATTAAAAACCAAGAATTTCTGTTCAGAATATAGTTACAGTGGCTTCACCAGTCAGTTTGGTTTTATAACAATGAAACCGAGAGGGGAAAAATGTTGCGGCCATTGTTAAAGAATATCGTGCAGCAACTCTTTATTGTGCAAAAAAAAGAAAAAAGGAATGCCTCCAATGCCCAAGCCTATAACTTTCAAGATTTCCCCAGAGAGACAAACAAAACAAGGTCTTGAAGTGTTAGATGGATTTTCTCCACTTAAAGAGTATGCCATTCATCTGGGAGTAATAATGTTCGACTTTGACTTAATAGAGTCTTAAAAATATACAAAATTGTTTATTGGTTGTTTGCGCCATGTCAGTGTCACATTCAGTCATATGGATTGTTTTTGGCAGACACCACAGTAAAAATAAATAGAGTTTTTAAATAATTTCCAGGTTTAATACACAAACAGTTGCAGATTTTTTGCCTTGGTGAAAGCCAAGAACTCTAGAAAGCAGATCATCAGCTCATCTAGTGAAGTGAGGAGAGAAAGTACAGTAAATAAGATTCAGACAAACTCCATCACCCCTCAGGTCTGTTGCAGCCTTCACCTAGAATCAACCCGTCACCTAAATGAACTTGCCAATCCCAAGTAGCCTTGGATAAATAAAACAGCACCACTTCGGGTGCTGAACAGCAACAGCGGCACAGATTGTTCAGCGGCTGGCAGCGGGGATTTGTTTGACAGAAAGACAGAGCATGTGCGGCGCTGCTTAGACGCAGCGGAGCGGTCTGCAAACAGCCAATTTCTCCATGAGAATAACGAGGACGAGGGAAAGAAATGGGCTCCTGTTTTTAGTTGAGGTTCAATGAAAAGGAGAAACATCAGGAAGGGAAAGAAAGCACAATATAAAAGAGTGTGATTGAGAGGTGCTCGTCGGAACGTAGGACTCACACTTTCGCTTTATTATTTCAAGACCTCTTACTTTGAATGTGCCTCCAAATTCAATTGAGGCAAACTTTCATGCTGCCTACATGGCTACAGGACTAATATTTGCGTTGGCGCAGCCTTCGCAGGAATCGTAAATAATCTGCAACAGCTGCAAGCACTGTTTAGGGATCAGTGGAAAAATGCTGGTCATATCTCATAGCTCATCTCTCATATCTCATGCAGGATAGCAGGGGAATTACTGTACTGAAGACGGAGCCGGCATTTCCAAAACTGGTGGTTAAATAAACAAGGATCAGCGACGTATAGCAACGTACACGTGTTTTAAAAAATAAAAGTTGCTGCTGATCAACAGTGGTGTCAAAGGGAACTAAGCATGGGACACATTTTGTACTAATAAAAAAAAAGAACAAACTGCAGAACAAGTGAAACATTGGAGCATTCTTAAGAGCTCTGAACAGCTGGCACAGATTACTTATGATTTATTTTACATATCAGTCTCAGCAGAGAGAAAAGAAAAAGAAGGAAATAAAACAGAGTCTCTGGTTATCATTTTCCTGTCATTTTTTCTGTGACTTCACCTTTTGGAAGAACATGACTTTGAACAGGAGCTCTTTAAAAAGAAATAATAATAATTTTTAAAAATGTGAACAATTTAGCCAGATGAAGACGTCAAATCAAATCAATTGCTGTAAAAAATCATCGTTTTAAAGCTACAGTAATAAACTTAGCAGCTACTAAATTCCCATCCTGTTGCCGTGCCACACTGATCATTAGTATAAACTGACTCATGTTGAACTCACTGACCTTGCATTTGTGGTTTTGTCAGTTACATTTAACACTGCAATGTGTGTGAGACATATGCACGGCTGATTACTACCCATAAACATTAGTCATACAACGGTGCTTTACGCTTTTATGCTTTTATTCCGGGCACCTGCCTGTTTTCATTACATGATCTCTGCTACACATGGCCCGCAGCAACATACATAAATAATTCTCTGTGCTGCATACCCTCGTTCGGTCCTCCCCACCCACCCTTCCTTCTGCAAGTCAGTAGAGCAAAAGAGCTGAAGCGAGCCACAAATTCCTCATGGCAAACCCCACCACCTCAAGTGCTTTGACAGTCAGTCTGGAAGTGTTATAACATTTGCTCAAGACGACGATGTTAAAATGAATGATGTGCAGGATTACTCTCATCCCAGACCTGACATTTGGAATTAGTCTGAGGAGTCCCTGCTAAAGTTTCATCATGAATTTGAGTCTCTAGTACTGAAGCAGCATGTCTTTCATTTACTAAATTTCGAAAAAGAAAAAAATTAAATCATTAATTAAAAAAAGTGTGGGTAATTGAGATTAAATTATAAAGAGGCCAGATCAGACTGTCAGACTGAAATTACAGTATGCACAAGCACTTCGGATTATTTATTTTTTAACAAAATTGACAACACAAATCAACTGAAGTCATGCAAAGAAATAAAACAAGCAAGCCCAAGTACCTGACTTAAAGGAGCAGAAAAGTATCTCTCTGCATAGGAAGTCTAACAGTGTAACAGCAAGCCTGTGTCCTCACTTTGCTCCCTCCTGAAGCTGCGCTGCTGTAAAGTGGGGACCACACAGCTCCCGGAGGACAACCTTCTTCCTCTAATCCTTTCTTCGATGTGATGACACACACCAAACCCTAACCATCTGTTGAAACACGTCCTCCGGCTCGCACTGCTCGAGCCGCGTCAAGACAAACCAGAAGGTCCAATCAGAGAGGTCGCTGGGTGGCTCTTCCCAGGCAGGAGGCAGGGACAAGGACACCAGGCAGGGGAAGAAGGAGAGGAGGGGAGGGGAGAGGTGGGGTGGGAGGTTGGGGTAACGACACTAGGGATGTCTGCAAACTCCGGCCATCGTAACCTGAGAATTACAGAGAGACAGAGAGAGCAAGAGAAAAGAGAGGGGGTGGGTTGATGGGTGGAGGGAAAAGTGTATGAGAGTATGCGAGAAAGAGAGTGAAGGAAGGGAAAGAGAGGGGGAGAAGGGAGGGAGGGCACTGGATGTGTGGAGGTGTGTGTATGGTGGGTGAAGCCTCTGAGCAACTATGCACTCCAAACTATCAGAAATTTGCACTCACATGTGCATGTTCATATACACTAACATGTAACCGTGAACACCGAGCAAACTCAGGACGTATATGTAGAAGCCAGGATACACATTATAATCATCTCTGGAGCACTGAGCCTGCACTAGTGCACTACTCACACATAGGTGTGATCAATCTTTACCACAGGCAACATTCCTGCCTTTCACAAACTACCATGAAAACATGCAAACAAAAAGGACTTGCTGGACTATTAAAGCATAAAGTACAAATTCTAATTCTCTATCCAATACATTCAAATTCTAAGTTTTTCCACTGATAACTTGTTAATCGTCTACAAAACTGATGAACTAAACTCTATATTTCATACTAACATTTCGTTCTTTAGATCTGGTCAAACAGAGGAGACAATACTGCAATAAATTCCATCATGATAAACTTTGCTGATGTGCGAGACATTTATAACATGTACATCACAAGGTCTCGTATTACTATAGTAGAGTAATGCATAGAATGAAGTACGGTGTGTGCGATATATCGATACATTTTCATATCACGATAAGTATGCCCATTCATATCAAATAACTGAACATCGTGAATTAGCAAAAATACCACCTATTTTGAGGTCATTTCACCCAGCTCTAACTTCAGACATTATCATGATACTCCTCAAACTTTTATGAAATGATATAGAGGAGATTCTCCAGGAATGGAGAATAGAGAGTTATCAAATGATATATTGTCATAAATATAGATATTGATCAATATTAACAACCATAATTTAAGCCAAAATTAACCCTAGGATATCCTCACATTTCACTTAGGAGTACAACAGAGCCTTTAAGCTTGATAGAGTCTGTGGTTTGATTTATGCTGTGATACACAGAGATCGACTGAAATAAAAAAAATAACCATACTATTTTTCCCTCATATCAACGAGCCCTAGATTGAAGTTTATAATACACTTTCCTCCCTATACTTAGATTTAAAATGAGCTTTTAGTTGAAATTTTCTTAAAATGTGGGTCAGACATTTATAATATGGGAAGGGAAAAAATCCATATTATAAAAGTTGTACAGATTAAAAAAGTATCATGATGTATTTTTGTGATCAACTTTCATTCCAATGCTCTTTGATAAGTTCTGCAGGGAAACCCTAAAAGAATCAATATAATATGCCACAACAGAGGCTTTCCCTTTCACTGAGCTTTTAATGATGCCTCTATGTAGAAAGCCTCAACCATCAATCAAAAGAACCCACAAGGGACCCTTTTCTTCCAAAGAGTGCGCTCACTGAAACTCGGAATAAATCAAAAATAGATCACCAGTCTCTGTTACAGATTTCGGCATACAATCATAGGCTATTATCGCTTCCGATAATCCCCTATTCATGTCTACACTAACGTGTAACATTAGTAACCGGGGTACTTCATCTGTTTTCAAAGCTTTGAAAAGCTGTGTGGTGCTCCAATCCACTTTCCAGCTTGGCCGTGACATCTGAGTAAGTTCATCAGGAGTGAGGAAACGCAAACAAAGGATGCTAAGTGACCTATTAGCATTCTCTAAAGCTGCATTCACACCTGTTCCCCTCGTATTAGTTTCAGTGTGGGAGGAGGACCCCTGCGAGACACCCACACTAATCAATCTTCACAGACCACAATCCTCTCAGCGGTCAAAACCAAACAAACATGAATCACCATCAGGGAAGGAAGCTCAAGCTCTTTAGTGCTCCTTTTGTCTGCTAATTCTAGTGACTAGTTGTATATTTCATCGAACACTAATATGTTTAACCAGCTTTGTTCAGCACTGATTAAGAGTTAAGCAAACTACAGTAGGAGCCACCAGATGGCAAAACACGACTTAAGAATTCAGTACAACAGAATAACATTTAACCTCCCTGCAGCTGTTTAAAGCCTTGGACGCAATGGTCTGATGGCCCTGAACATGTCCATCATATTAATCTCTTATGTTTTCTCTTTACGCAGTGCATGCAATCAAGTTCTTCACTTTAAACATTCACCAATGAGAATAAGAAATGCATCCACCATGCGTTTTTGATCTTCACCATGTTCTGCACAAGCCATCCAGCAAAATTGTCCCACCATGTGTTTAAAATAAATAAATAAATTCTTGTACATTCGCTTACAATGTTCAGGATAGTAAATTAAAGGAATACGCTAATATCACATGAACCCCAATGCTCTTAGTTTTGACAAGATCTGGAAAGAAGGGTAAGTACAGAGACCAAATTGGATTGAGCAAATCAACAAAAGGATAACCCTCACACCCACCCCCTCCTCCTTCTTGTCCACCTTAAACCTCAACCAAGCCTACAACCCCCGCACCATAGGACTCTAAAGTCTTTGTGGAAGAGCAGACCGACCAATCCACGGTTATTTCAGAATCTTCATCCAAGATGGCATGGTTTATATCATCTCGCTGACATGGTAGAGTTTGCTATTTAATGATATCCTTAGACGCATTCTTCCCCATGTTTATTGTAGCATTTGAAACTTTGCTAGGCATGCAAGCTCATTATTCTAATTTTGGTGGGAACAGGAGAGCAAGGCAGGCCTGGGAACTCAATGCTGCTTATAATAAGACTATAAGAGGCTAAATGCTACTGCTCGAAAGTCTTTCAAAAACCTAGAAAGCCTGGTAGAATAGGAGGGTGGACACTTTGAACTCATCCTGTCCATGGACAGCCTAAAATCCCTGCAGGAGCTCATTGAAGAAAGACACACACGTGACAGAGGTATATAGATGACAGTCCCTGCAAAAGTTAACCCCTGCAAGGCACGTCACGTTCAACTGAGGGTTGCAGGTGCAGCAAGGACGTTGAGAGGGCTATTCGGTTCATTACTCTCATTGACTATGCTTGAATAAGATCTGGAGGGTGGCACCAGTCCTGAACCTAGCACGAGAGTGGGGATGAAAAAAGAAATGGTCTAAACTCAGGACTCCACCACATCACCCCCAATTGACATACCAGTAGCAAGACTAGTAGGAAGAGGTCTTCCTCAAGGATCCAGCAGTGGTTCTCTGAGTCCTGAGATTTAAAGTTCCTGTCTTATTAAATTCGCAGCTTAACCACAAGGTTAAAAAAAAGCCTGATGCTGAATGCTCTACGTTTGATAAATCCTCCATGTTACCGAAATAACTACAGACAAGATGGATGCAATGTTTAAGCTTACACGGCACATTAGCGCCTAGCTAGCCTCTGCAAAACATAAATAAGAATATCATGCTGGGTTCCAATCTCAGGATCAGAGGTCACGGCAGCTTCTTTTTAACTCCATGTCAGGGAAAAACAGCTGAAGCTACGGGGGTGGACTGAAGGTTATGTATAGGGTTTACAGGGCACTGCGTCTCAGCTCTAAAACACTTCCATACAGCGTGACAGCCGAACACATAGACACTCATAAGCCACCTACTTATAACTTCAAACCCACATGTGATACATTATCTTATGTTATATATCTACAGAGCCCCAGATGTCGAGATCCAAAGAGTCTAATGGCAAAATCTATAGGCATCTTGATCAGGTTTCAAAATTAGCATACGAAAACAATTCAGGGGGAATTATTTTCATTTACATTAATGATCAAGTGTCATATCAGCCATTGCCTCTGATCCAACACAAGATGACAGTCAAGGATATCTTTAAAAAATCTGAAAAACACTCTCTTCATTGTAAATCACACCAGTAGAACTTTATAGAACTAAAAACTTAAACTATTGACCGAGATGATTGAGATTAATAGAATCATTCCTCACAGACTCAAAAGCCTATTTTTTTTTTTACACAGGGGTTGAAAATGGACAAGTCATGTGAAGAAATATGTCCAAGACTTTAACCAAACTTCTACCAGCACTACAACTTCATTTAAATCATCATTGGGGGAAATATGTGACCCAGTCTGGCAAAATGAGTCAAAGTGTCCAAAAATTCAAAATTAAGTTAGCCATACCATTTTAAAGCTTAGAGTCTCCTCTTTTAAATAGGATGGCTAACTCAATTTTGAATTTTTGGACACTGTGACTCATTTTGCCAGACTGGGTCACATATGATATTTTTGAGGACTAACTAGCACAAGTCAAACAAGAAACATCCTGTGTGGCAAAGACAATTTCTTTCCAAATGAATTTACTGACATATCCTTCCATGTGGAAAATAACAGCTGAGAACCAGAACTTCCAGAACAATCAATAAGGGTTGGACGTTTAAAATCTCTCAATAACCATGTTGGTCCCTGATGTCCGCAGAGGGTAAAACCAGGAGGGAAAAAAAAACAAGTAGTCACTTCCTGTTAACCTGCCATGTTCCCAGTTTGGGCTCGAGATATCAATGCTGTTCCTCACATTGCCTATATGGACATTTAGACTCTATAATCCCATGATCTGCCTCAGCTGAAAACCATTTTTCCTAAACTCAAGGGAAAGATGAGTTAAATAAAATGCAAGGCATGCGATCTGGATGGTGACGGTGATGGGTGATGTGAGGATTAGTGCGATCCAATGGTCAAAGGAACTATGAATTATGAAGTAAGGTCTCATCAGCACCTCACATGCATCAGGATGCCAAAGCCAAAAATGATAGCCTGCAACAATTACTATCCAGAAACTGGAAGAAAGCATTGCTAATTCCATACTTAAGGCAGACAGTGAGCAGCTGCAAACAAGACAGACTAAAACAGTACTAGGATTAAATACAATCCGGGGTACAGACAGAAGTCAAATTAAGCATACGTTCTCAAAAAAAAAAAAAAAAAAAAAAAGAAACAAAAGAAAGGATAAAAAAAGACTTATGCATTTAAATTATGTTGCTGCCTGGTAAACCAGCACTGTACAAACAGAGCAAATAAAGCCTAACTTTTCATATATTTAGAGAAAGATTCGAAGGATTTGTGTGTGTTTTTTGTTTTTTAAGGTGTTTAACGTTTTAATGTAGGGAGACACATGTGGCATTTAATAGGAAGAGACAAGTTCAAAGTCTGAACCTGATCTCTGATACACTCATGGTGCTCAATTAAAACACAGACAGAGGGAGACATCCGAAGACTTCTGTGAGAAGAAAAAAGTCGAGATGACTCATACAGACCGAAAACTCATGAGGTCAAGCAATCTCTTCACCTTTTAGAGGAATAAACAGACTTTAGAAGAGTTACTTACAGACATTTCTGGGAGTTTTTTTGAACAGATGGCTGATGTTTCCTTCTTTTTTCCCTTGAATTCATCCTATAACTTACCTGCACTCACGGTTCCACTTTTTTTTTTTTTAATCCAAACAATAATTTTGCACAAATGGTAACATTAAGCCTTAGGCACAGCTCTTGGTTTTATGACTTTAAAAGGTTCATAACCTTTATGACGAGTAATTCAGTTTTGTATGCCTCCTGCTGAGACAAATTTGACTCAAACCTCAAAAGTGGGAGGGAAAAAAAACATGGCTGCAGAGTTTAGGCAGTTTCGTGGTTAAGGATGACAGAGGGGAGCAAAGTGTGTCTCTTTGATCAATGTAAAAGGGTCCTTTCCACCTGGAGTACAACAAAAATAAATCTATAATACTATGGCACTTTCGAAAAAGGCTGCAGCTTTATCAAGTCGTGTTATTATGAGAGAAAGTACTCAGCCCTAAAGAACTAAACCCCTATAGGAGCACAAAGTCATCTAAACGTAGGTGGCTGAAAATCGGCAAGAGGAAAGATCAAGGATCTCAGGGGTAGGTTGCTCACTAACTGTAGACCTTTGTGTTCTGAGACTTTCTCCAGAGACTGGGGGGTGTTGGGTACTAATCACATGCAACCCCTCAACCACAAGCACATATCTACACTTTGTCTGTGAATGCACCATCTTTAATTTACTTAAAAATAAGCAGATACAGACTGAAACCCTTTTAAACCAAATAAGCATATTTGAAAATGCATAAGTAATCATAACCCATCCTAAAGAAGCATGCAACTCATGTAATTATTTTTTATTTTTTAAAGATATACAAGATGTGTATCCATTTAACTATCCCATTATATTGTATTATTTGAGCCCTCGTGCTTTATGTAAAGCAAGATGGTCATTGTATTTGCTCTTGGATTAACCAATAAACTATCAAAGCTTGCTCATGCGGACTAATCATGCATTTATCTGCATTTTATAAATGAAGGTTTTACTCGGCACTGTTAGCAGTTTCCGGCTACACCTGCTGGGTCACCATATTAACCCCTCAGCCCTTTGAAAGGCCCTCAATCTACTCCTGGAGGAACAATGCGGTGTATCCGGAAGCACATTTTTAATCCTCTCAGACCCTTGAATGAAAGGCAAGAACAAGGCAGAAAGGCCAAATCCTGAAGCACAGAGGCCCTATATGAGGTGCTCCACGACATCCCAAATGCCTGCACGGATATAATCCTTTAAAGCATGTCGCCACTGAGGCAGCGAGGGAGCAAATTCAGGTCTGATGTGTCGTGGTGAGGTAGAAGCTAGATAAAAGTCAAGGAGGGCAAACATACTACAAGGCAAGAAGAAAGTGTACCGGCACGGTGGCATAAGATAAGCAGTTATTCATGAGATGAAATCACAGCTGAGAGAGAGAGAGAGAGAGAGAGAGAGAGAGAGAGAGAGAGAGAGAGAGAGAGAGAGAGAGAGAGAGAGAAACAAAA
>JAOUQZ010000025.1:3609465-3625346 GCA_028564935.1 Neosilurus hyrtlii | reverse complement strand
CACACACACACACATATATATACATACACATATTATATATATATATATATATATATGTGTGTGTGTGTGTGTGTGTGTGTGTATATATATATAAAATATGTATGTGTGTGTGTATATATATATATATATATATATATAATATATATATATTAGGTATACATAAGAAGCAATGGCAAACAGTCCTTATCAAAACTTACTGACAAAGTGGGGATTTAATGTCATTTAAACATGCATCCCACTCCACCTCCAGCAGGAGTGCTGAGTACTCAGGTCAGTAGTTAAATACATCTATAAAGAAGGCAAGTTTCATAGAAAGACTGATAAGCCTTGCTGCTTCTGCATATTGAGAAAGAAAAATTTACACATCAGCAGTGTTTCTGTAAAGGGTCTCAATGTGTTGATTTATTTTCATTATGTCTTATGTTTACTTAAGGAATGAAACTTGACAAGTGGTTTAGAGAAGTATTGATTTGCCATGTCAAGGTCTGCAAGTTTTTAAGCAGCAAGAACAAATATAAATCTTAGCCTTTTAAAACCTGACATGCTGCTCCACAAGAGCCTTGGACTGAATCGACACTGGATCCAGAAGTGCAGGACCTACAAGGAAAATCGGCACATACCAGTCATAATTTGCAAGTTTGGTCTGGCCAGTTTTTGTCTGTGGGGGGAGATCTGTAGCTTACAGTGTTGCAACTCTGTGTAAAAATAACAAGGAGTGCAGTAGGGAAGCAGGTGCGTTGGTATTCAGAGTTTTAATAAACTTAAAGACAAAATCCTTGAGGAAAAGCTCTGAGCCAAGAAAAGTCTTGGATAGTTTTCTATAGAGGTTACTAAAAGTAGCAGTTAAAATGACACATCACATCCCTCCACTGCTTGCACTGATCATATTCCATCCAATACAATACCAGTTCCAAAAAAAATTAAAATGAATAGGTAGAGAGCTGTCCAGGGTGTACCTCTGCCCTCACCCAGAGTCAGCTGAATTGGGTGCCAGCCTTCTCGCAACCCTAATTAAGCGGTTCAGAAAATAAATAAATATATGAATGAATGAATAGATAAAAAAAAAAAATCTCCTACTGGAACACAGATGTGCTGTTGTGCAACATGTGGACGGGTGTAAACAGCATCATAAATGGAGGAGTTGAACTTGCATTTCAAGGCAAAGCACAATAAAGCTCCTCAGGAAAGCATGGCCTGGTGTAATAGCCTGGGAGGAAGATGAAGCCATTCAGGTAGCATGTCTGAAATGCCCTGTAGGTCCAAGAGCTGAAAAGTACAGTGCTTTGCAGACAGCTCCCACATTACTCCGTCTCCGCCTAAAACCAAGGGATGCAGTGTTGCTATGGCTGCCTAAGGTGGGGGTTAGTGTGGGGGACTCCTCATAAATCAACCCTGCCCCTAGATTTATCCACAGGGTGTGCTAATTGCACAAATAGTAAATCAGCATGAAAATTCTCAAAGTTTCCTTGGAACCATTAATAAGTTCTTACTTTTTGGCTTTTACTAGATCTTTCAGATTAAGCTAAATTGGATAGATTAAGAGATGCTTGTCTAAATAGGCACTACCTTGTTAACAGTGCTTAGACTTATCATTTCTGTTCTCACTAAATACCAAGTAAACCTGACCTCGAGGCATGAGTGCACTTTGTGATTTACAATAAGAAAACAGAGCCAAAAAGCTAAAGCAAAGCTGACTTGTAATGACCTGGGGCAACGACTAACCTTCTCTTAGCCTGGGACTGTTTCTCAGTGGAATGTTTGTTTTTGGCTTCTACAGGGAGTTGTGAATGGACCTGGGCATTCAAGAGTACCGTGATAATGCAAAGATAAGCTCTGAATTTAAGACTTAACATTACAGGCTGAGAAAGGTATAGACCTTTGTATTTGTGGAAAGAACACACATTAGACTACATTAAGTGATTATGGCACTGATCACACTGTCATGAGAAAATTTTTTGGCCCTGCATTCAGCTTTCTTTGGCAGAGAAGCCCATTGCATGTGACAAGCTTCTCAGTATATGACATTTGTTTGAACATCACCTTTCATTGCTACCTTAGAGAACTTGTGTAGCATGGCACTTGCTGCTAATGGTTGGTAGAACGACCTCTCTAAGCATCTGCTCTCCTAAAGGACAGTGAGGCTTTAGCATGTTTAGAGCAACACTGAAGATTACACAAATCTGACTTATTTCAGAGTAAAATATTAATACTACCAACAGATAAAAAGGTATATTAGGTAGTCAGTATTAACTAAATGGGTTTTCAAATAACCAGGGACCACCCACTCGATGATATCGAAATACCTAGGATTAGTTTTATACTGTGATTCTGTAAGTATCCTGATTCTATAAATACACTGATTCAATTATAATATTTTCCACTTTATTCTTCCAAATTTAAAACTCTGAACTATGTAAAAAAAGGTTTGATAATCCTACATAAACTTAGCTAATAATTCATTCCTGCCACATGGAGCACTGTGCTGCCTGCCAATGTGTGATGAGCTTAGAATGCACCACCTATAGGACTATCAGGGAACAACAGTGAGCTCAAACATATAAATGAAATGAATAGGATAAAATATTTGGGAGCCAGTGTGGCTGCACATACGAACAACAATGCATAACTAAATTGACCAAATTTAACCAATTGTTAAAAGTCTTAGAACCGCTTTTTAAGTTTTATTGCCAATAAGCTGCTGAGAGTTTCAAATGGGTGCTTCTGTAATTAATTGTTCCATTTCAATGAATGTCGTTGAATAAAAAAATTCTAAAGTTAGTTGTTTAAAACAATGGTTTACCAAGCCATACCGCTTTGAGATTTTTCAAAGAGGAATAGTGTCCTGGATGATACCAACTGTTAAAGGAGGCAAATGTGAAGTAATCTTTGAGCAAAAGTATGTTAGAGTTCCACAAGAGAGTTTTTGTGCCCCTGGCCATTAAAAGGTTAAAAAAAACTCTCTCCCAAATAAGCCTGTTTGAGACAAACGAGCTCAACAGAAGTGACAAAATTATGTGTGCTGTAAGAAGCTGAATTATAAAATATTTGCCAAGAGTTGGGCACAGAGAAAAGGTACAATAAGCCAAATGGTGACAAAAACACTCAACAACCACCACTAATCATATACATCAAGCTCCGAAAAAGACATGGAACAAAGGCAATTCATGTTTCAACACATGGTGTGGATACGCCAATGCTCTCCCAGTTGGCAGCCACAATATGCATTCTCTTGGGCAGAGCAAATGTGGTACTGATTGATTGTATCCCCGAGTGTGGCCTTACCCAGTGGTCTCCACAAAACCAGAACCAGACCTTTCTTGGAGTGTGACGGTTTTAAGCCATTTGCTGTAAAACCAAGCTTTGATGAACCTACAGGCATTGGAAAATAAACACACACGTGGAAATCTTTACCATACCTTCACTAGAGCCAAGAATGAGGATGAGTCAGGAAGTGGCATCATAATGAGTAGCGCTGTTTGCACAAGGAAGACGGGACACAGAGCACTGAGTGAAATTGACCGTGTCTCGCTCTACAATAGTTTCCATTTATGCATGGTGGGTAGGGGAGAGCAAGCATCACCTTTGTGCTCCCAAGGTTGTGAAACACCTGAAGCTTTTTCCTAACATTTCATTCTTCCTGTATGAAGCCTATTTACTTCTCAAGCTGATTTATTAGCATTAATTATTGTAATAAATCACATTGTAATAGTTCCCCTTTTGTTGCTCTGATGCTGTTAAATGAGAACATCTGTAGCATGGAGCTTTACAAACTCAAAGATCATAAAGATTACAAATTACCTTGTCAGCGCCACTACCCCATAAAAATGTAATGCTATCATGGGGCTTTCAGAAACATTTTGTTGATATTATGTAGGACTCAATATATTAAAGCCCAAGCCAAGCTACTGTAACACTGCTGTGTTACGATCTCGTGGCAAAATGTTTAAAATCTTCACCATTTTTTGATAATCCAAAGTAGTATACAAAGAGCTACAAATGTATTGGGTGGTTAATGAACTGATGTGCAGTACATAATATATATATATATATATATATATATATATATATATATAAGTATATACACTACACGTGAACGGTGCAATCTGATTTGGGATTAAAACACATTCATTCAAAATTGTTTTCTTTTTTCTGTTTAGTGGAATTCCATCAAATAATTCATAGTACTGCATCATTGCCATGAGAAAACCAAATTACTGCATCAATCACATCAGAAAAGGTGAATGATTATTGAGGGATTGGCACGCACCACTGTTCCACACTTCCTGCAGAAGATAGTTGAAGTACTGCACCCTGAGCTGTAAAATTCATTTTCATTTCTATATATTTTTATTGTTGTAAGAATAGATAGTCACTGAGAACAACAACAGCATAAATATTGAGAAAATTAAATGAGGGTTACAGCTCAGGGCCACAGCGTTTCCGACATTGAGGAACCATCTTCCACGGAGCGTAATATTTATCCTATCATATCTATGTTACACCTCTCTCCTTGTCTCAGAGAAAATGGCTGAATATAATGCATGTGATAAAAAAAAGGTGTCATTCATGAAAAGTAAAAACTGGTTCTTACCATTCAATATTTTAATTCCATATTTCATTGCTTTTCATGTTTAGGATGCAGAACTTCCACTAGCAATTTAGAAATGGGGGGTGTCCCCCTTTGCCATAATATTTTGGATGGGGCTATAATTATTTATTTATTTTTGTGTGCGTGCGTGCGTGCTTGCGCGCGTGTGTGTGCGGGGGGGGGGGGGGGGGGGGGGGGGGGGGGGGGGTGGGGGGGGGTGGTTGGTTAAGACGACGCACTGCCATGCCTTTTTGACAATAAAATAATTTATTATAACACTGATTTAACAAGTACTGCACTAGTGCAGTCAAATATTACTGTATCTTTTTAAACTACAGTCACAGTTTATCAATCATTAACAATTAAAAACTGTAAATCAATATACATCCATTTTTAATGGTTTTACTGCCTCTGATCTGAAATATGCATATTTGTTAAAACTTATACCAGATTATACCATGTTTGCCCACATTTTGGTACTTCTGCAAGTTTTCTCTCCTCCACTAGGGCACAATGATGGATTCAGCATTTTCTCACGATAATAAAGTTCAAGTTTATACTTCATTTGCTCACGGATGTGCGGTTCAACACTCATTTTCACAGTTCATGTTATACTCCACCATTATCTGGAAAAAGCTCCTGACATTACCTTTCCCCTCTGATTCTGGATCTTGTGATTGTTCCCACTGAGAACCATGTGTTCCAGTTAAACTGGTTTTCATGTTAACTGGTGACGTTGGCTTACAGATGTTTACTTTCCGCTATTTCTGCTGGCATTTTTTTCTGTTTGACTTCTGCAGATTCGTCAAGATTATAAATCTGATTCAGAGTGAAATGTGATGCTCCACTTGGTTGTTCAACGAAGTTAAACTTTTTTGTATCTGTGTTTTGCACCAAGACAAATTATACAAACTGAAGCAAATAAATTGAATGTATAAACTGTTAGACAGATAAAATAAGTGAGGCGGGTTTTGAACTGGAGTCTGTGGGTTAAAAATATTCACTCATGTACCTGCGTGTCTCCTAACCATCTGAGATAATATTGTGCCGAGTTAAAGCAGCGAATACTCTTAACTTGTACTCTCCCCCCAAAAGAATGGCTAGACCCATGTTAATGTTTAGTCACGACTTATCTTGGCTGCCCGTGTTATGTCCTTGTCCAAACCAACACATCTCCACCAGCTATTAAAGAAAACAGCACTAAACACGCCCCTTCAATCATGTGCATTTGTTGATAGTGGAGGGAAACATATAGGACGGATGCAACATTAACAAAAATAATGGGTAAACATAATGTGATTCTCACTTAGGTTTTCATTAGCAATGAATTACATTACTTACAGCTTCAAAGACACCAGCATCTTGGTGTGCTTCAGCCCGAGTGCCAACTGTTTCAGCCGTGTTGTTTTCAGTGGTAATGGTGCACGTGGGTATGTTTACGTACCTAAATATGGTTTGTTAGCATGTAGGAATTATGAACTAAATACACAGGATCTAGGAATTAAGACAACTGATTATAAAGTGTGCGTGACTAAGAAGTGGGCAAATTCCATTTGTTATTAAAAGCAGATATCGCTGATTGGCCGGAGTATTAACCCACATCCGGGCTATGCGCAATTCTTTATTTTGATTGGTCGTTCAAGTTGACACTTGATTTTTTTTTGTGGGAAAGTTCCCTCACAGTTTAATGTATGTGGGAGGTACAAAAAAGCTACTAAGCGTGGTTTACTTACGCGGTTCCATGTAAATATACACACAACTGAATGTTTTGAGAAGATGCGGAGCACACAGAGATCATCTAACCTGCCTCTGTCATGGTGAAACTATGTAAAAATAAACTACAACATTTAGTTTGCTTTTTATGTTCCTGTGTAGTATATGCTAAAAATTATTCACCTAAGGCTTGGTGTATGTTGTCGGGGACCATCCAGTGACATACACATCGCCTTTGGTGCATAATTATTAATTATACCGCCACAATATCCAGTGATGTTTATTCTGATGATACTTTACCAGTCAACTTTTGCATATTGTGTTCAAAAGTATTCTAGTATGGGGTATCACCCCAAAAGAAAAATCTTTATCTTCCAAATCAATGCATTGAATGTACTAATCTGGAATGATTTACATAAGCATTTCAATAATCCCAACTGACACCGCCTGAAAGCTCCACCTACTTTCCCCAACTAACAGCTTCTTGATGGTGGACTTGTGGGGTGCCCTTGCCTCCTGCAACTAGCTGTATAAATTACTAGGATGGTAAGAAGCTGATGTGCAATTTACCTCAAGCATCAAAGCATTTCACTTTAGAATCTGCTCTGATCTGTCAACCAGAAAAATACCCAGTAACAACATGAAAGGACATTTTTGTCTGCAGGGGCCAGCGCTATAATGCCATTGGTTTTATTCCTTGGACCCACAGCAAAGGACTCTTTCATACCTGTATGAAAATTGGCCTTATTAAGAAACTAATGGAATTGTTCGATGAGAAATGACCACCTGCACAAGGTGAAAAAGAGATAAGAAATAACATGGATCATTCTGGTTTAGGAATATTATTGATCATGGAGTCTGTGATGCAAAGAAAGTTAATGGAAGTAGAGAATTTTCTAATAGCAGCAGATCCTAAAGTATTCTCTTCCTCTTCTATCATGATGATTTACCAACAATTAAATTAAATGTTATGGAATGTCCACAAAACAAGCTTGTTTCTATTAATGCAAAGAGGCACAAACACAGGAAGCAATGAGTGACCATGAAAAGTCAATGAAAGTAATGACCTTTTCTCAAGCAATGCAAAGTTGCCCTGCACAGAGTTAAAGTGAGCTCACCAAGTCAACTACCAATCAGAGCTTAAAGATACTGCTGAAGTTTCCCAAAACATTTAATGTAGCGAACAATTTAGAGGTTAATTTCACCTACATCAACTTGGAAGAGCAGCTCATTAGGTCTGATTTAAAAAAAAAAATCCCGGTTTCCCCCCAGTGCAGCTAACTGGGTTATCAAATGCCGGCCATGTCTCTCACTGTCTGATGTGGGAGGCATGTAAAAGAAGCATTGCTGACTGTTGTTGAGAGTAGGCTGCATAGCCGTCAGCGTGTTTCTGCCCTGCAATGACTTGGCGAGCTTTCCAGGGTGTACTCTGCCCTCGCCCGGAGTCGGCTGAGATGGGCGCCAGCCTCCCCGCGATCCTAATTAGGATTAAGCAGTTCAGAAAATGAATGAATGAATGAAATCCCGGTTTCTCATCAGAACTTTTTGAAACCCTTAATGAGGCATGCTTTTTTGTTGTTGTTTTTTTAAATAGATAACTGAGGTGACTGTCAAAGCCCAAAAGCTTTTAAAGCCAGGTGTTTTCCGAGGTTTTGAGTGTGGTTTGTCGGAGGGGAAAACCCCCAGAAAAAAATAGATGCTATGCCAATTTCCGGTTGTGGGCGCTGATGAGAAACCGGCAATTTTTTTGCCCAGCTTCATCACAGTGGATGAATATCCTGTGCTTTATGACTGAATAAAGAAATATTAAATGAATAATAAACGGAAACGCAATGCTTGGGTCCACGTATTGCCATTTACTGTTAGCATGTATTTATACATGTTTCTCTCCCCAATTCATATTGGACAAGAGTCTCTTTTCTATAAGTGCTGTGTGATAATCATGATAATAATCTATTATTATAAGTTAAAATAATATAAACTGGGGCTCCCGAGTGGCACATTGACAAGGTGCATGACTATCAACCCGGAGATCACAAGTTCGAATCCAGATTGATGCCACAGCCATCCGTGACCAGGAGTCCATGGGAGCTAATTGGCTGAGCTCTCACGCGAGGGAGGGATGGCATATGCTCACTTCCCTGTCACTCACAGCGATCACCAGCCAATCATGGGCATCTGTGACCTCATTCGTATGAGGGAGCGGATAGCGCTTTCCCTCCGAGTGTGTTAGGCCGCCCCCAAATACGCATGCGCAGCAGTTCGAAAAGAGGCGGGCGGTAGCATCGCATGTAACGGAGGGGGCGTGTGCTTGCTTGATAAATAAAGATAGATCCTGCTCACGGTTTCACTTGGAAACATGTGAGAGGGTTACCTAAGAGCTGGCGAGGAGTGCTACATTAAGCAATACACTTGTCTTGTGGAGTGATTCGCTTGTCGCTTATTATTTCCTGTGTGTATGCCCCTTTATAGTAGCTATAAACCTTAATTCCTTATGCAGTCTCTCATGTATCTCAAAACTAATTATACTCAAAATAAATAAATAAATAAAAATCACAGCTTATCATGATACTAAGAAAATGCAATATGAAAAATTCCGCTTCCCCACTGTAAAGGAATACATACTGATAAACAGTACTGACAATTCAGACCCTTGACATAAACATTACATAAACACAATAGCAAAAATCTTTTAATTTTCTTCAACTTCTTTTAATATGCTTACTACTTTTAGATTTTATGGCACGCATCCACCATACCAGTGGTCAAAATATGGCCGTAATTTTTTTCAAACACTAGATGACTATGAGCAGGCCAAAGTTTAACATTTCAGCTGAAGTAAAAAACATCACAGAACAAAAGCTCAGAAAGACCCTTCGTTTCACATAATGTTCATTTTGAATGCTTTAAAACCAAAACGTTAATGTGTGGGATGGCATCCAAGTCACACCGTTTTGGTTAGGCTACAAAAGGCTTCCAGCTGAAACAGTTTCCACTAACCACATTACTGAAGAACAGTGTGAACTGATTCAGGATGCTGAAGGACTACACAAACTCCTGCAGTGAGAAAATTAGGACCTCTATTGTTGACACACAAAAAAAAAAATGACCAAAAGGCCAGAAGGTGAAAATCAACTAATATCTACTGCCTGATCAAAGTCAGGCCTTTCATAAACCAAAACTCCCTATAGTAGCTGGCCTGTACCATGACATGGACATTCTGCACCACTTTAATTATATATATATAAAAAAAAAAAAAAAAAAAACCCAGAAGCATTGCGTTTATTTTGCTACAACTAGACATATTTAAATATGCACATATCTTGGTGTCAAAAGATTTTGAATAAATGCTAAAGTAGCACAGCTTTCACTCAGTCACGATTGAGGTCACACTATCTGTACTATGAATGCAGCCGTAAAAAGATTGATTCTAAACTAGAGTAGTTTTTGCTGAAGCAAAAAAATGATCACTGTGCATTTTCCCATCAATCTCAGGTTACCTGGCTGAGCCAAGCCTGACCTGAGAAAGCACTGCAGATGAACAGGCCATCTGGGCCAAGCAATTTGAGTCCTGAAGTCTAAGTTGAGATTTTCCACCCACCAAAAATCTTAATGCCATGGTGTGATGCAGATATTAACAATGGTGATTTCCTAACTTAGTTTCCTTTAGCCCATATTCATGTTCATACTGGTGCTATCTACTGGTAAAATTAGCGAGCTAACACTACCATACAGCAACATAGCTAGCTAGCGGTGTTTACAATAAATTAGTAATCTATTTAACTTCACCAAGGAGATCATGTTTTACTTTGTTTGTTTGTTTATGTGCAGATTTTCATGAAGTCGTGATTTTGGGCCTATTAGATTTCAGAGATGATTAAGATCAAATTCTGGATCCAGGAATTTTTAAATAGATTCTTTAACATTGTGATTTTTTTTGGATGTATGATATTAGAGCAGGCTAAAAGTATTGTATTTTTCCAACTTGGCAAAGGTTTGCACTTTCTGAATGCTTGTTCTATTATGCAACACTCAGGTGGGGAGTTTTAGCCCTGAAACAGAAAACATAAACTGGACATATGCATGCTGGTATAAAGAGGAAGCAGGATGACTACTCTGCAACTGGCTGCACTAAATAAAGCAGAAAACTTAAATAAAAGCTTGCCTACCAAGCAGGTAGACTGTTATAGCCTTAAGTGAAAATGTATCTGAATAATGGCTGCAAGCAAAGACAAGAAGTTCAGCAAAGCTTGTAATTCGTTATCCATGCTGAATTCACCAAATCAGTGGTGTTGGTTTTTTTTGCTGGAAAAGGGTCAAATGACAGAAGTGTAAAAGATCAAGGAAGAATGTGTCATGACTGATACTATGCAGGTGTATGCGTCATTGCTTCTGAATGTCGCTTTTTCGCATGAACAGACTAAAATGCAATCCTGGAGTTTCCAGCAGTTTTTGTATTTGGAAATTGACTACTCCAGAGTAGCATGAATGTCAGGGTTAACTTAGCAAAAGTGATGTATTTGAAATCTTTTACATATTAATGTGGACAAACCATAGTTTCAGAAAGGCACCATGAGAGATGCAGCATTGCACTTGTGCAGACTTGGTGCCAGTTTTACTTATTAGGGTTTAGAATAAGGCTTGGATCTATAGACCCAGAGGACAATGCTTAATGGCATTAAAGAGCAATATAAGATGAATGACAATTTAATGAACGAATGTTGATGAGAAGAAACTTGGGGAGCCGTGGTAGCTTCTACAGCCTTTAATCATCTAGGCTGATTGTATCTGCATGACAGTTTGCCAAGTGCCATTGAGCTGAGCTAAGGATATGTATATACTAATCGATTTTTCATATGAATATCTGTAGAGATGCTGGTGATTATTTACTGAACAGACAGGAACAATTTCTGAATCCGGCCATGACAGAGGTGCCGTTTAAAGTTAAGTTCAACAAGGAACATTTTAGATGTACCTTAAGAAGATCCAGAGGTTTGGCAACAGGTTCTAATTAGGGGTTTGTTGAAATGAGGGCACAGAGGATCACATAACACACCTCTGAGGACATTTGCAAATTCTCAGATCATGATAACTTGGCGTAGCATTTTTGACAGCAAAGTTTACCTGTCTCATAATTGGCAGCATTTATTCAGAAAAGGAAATATATAGGAAAATACTATTTATCATGGGGGAAAAAAGCCTCACTAAACTCTTTTCACAAAATATTTGCCACTGAATCATATTTCCAGACATCATATAAGTTTCTTACTTTTTGAATATTATTAACTGTAAAGTGAGCACATGGGGGAAAACATGAGAAGTAAAGAGTATTAAGGATTAAGAGACGTATTGGTCTGGGTTTTACTCAGTCAGCAGAATTGCCATACTTTTTCCCACAGTGCCTTTATTTCCATACTTTTCCAGACTTTCTACAAGATCTTAAAGTGCTAGAGTTTTTTGTTGGACAAGTCTTAAAAACTTGTGCTTATATTGTAATTGGCTTAAATTATAATTGTAATTAGGAAACAGCCCAATAGTCTGAAGCTTGCTTTCTGAATTAGACTGATCATATCATAATAATACCTCAGCTAGAGGGGAAAAAATCAATTCTGCAACATGTAGCTTATCAAGAATCTGACCCTGGAGACCAAGAAAAAAAAACAGGACTAAGATAGGAGGACAGCTAGAGTGCAATGTACCTCCACTATGCAGCATGGATAATGTGCAAATAGGCCTTATATAGGTACTGGCTTTAATTATCCATGTGCTCGTCTGACAATACATTCTATAGGGCATGGTTGTGACCAAGTTGGTAGTGTGTGTGTGTGTGTGTGTGGGGGGGGGGGGGGGGTCCAACAACAAACAATCTTGTTTGAAGAAGTTACAAGATGACTGGGGTTTGACCTCTCAGGGTCACTCAAGATCAAAAGATAATGATCTCATTTGAAAGTACATAGTGTATATGGTTTCCTATTTGCGTTCCATAGGAGCAGCATGTCTACAGGTACTATGCTTTGAAGTTATAAGTGCTCTATCTCCAAAAATTGTGACCTTGCACAGACCTTCACGTCTGACCTTGACATTGTAAAAACAAATCATCTCTGTGATTAAGGTAGTGTAGTGGCCCCAGCTCTGCATGGTTGTGGTCAGGATTTTATTCACATAAAACCTGACAATCACTGGTAATTACATCACCTCTGTTTCTCATCAGAGGTAAGAAAATAAAAATGTATCCAAGTCCAATTGAACCAAATCCCTTTGAATGAACTGAACACCCGATGAAACGAAACTACAAGGTGCTTGTTATATTATACAAATACAAATTAGTGATTCAACTGGAACTTCTGTCTGTGCTGCCATTTGAGAAAATTAATCAAAATTGAGAATTAAAATAAAAAATAAAACTCAAATCAAACATTAGTTGAGGTTAAATTAGCAAATCCCCAGCACATCTGAAAGAATTCTCTGTATGTCCAGTGTTGGCACAGCTCAAGCATAGGATACAACTGTTTTGCATTGTAAAACACTAGCCACATTGGACATAACCACATGAAAGACATTATCCACAACAGACTTTTCACATT
The DNA here is from genome assembly GCA_028564935.1 of Neosilurus hyrtlii. Taxonomy (NCBI): domain Eukaryota; kingdom Metazoa; phylum Chordata; class Actinopteri; order Siluriformes; family Plotosidae; genus Neosilurus; species Neosilurus hyrtlii. The sequence goes on along the minus strand of JAOUQZ010000025.1, from coordinate 3,612,461 downwards.
TGTGAAGGACAACCTGTCTGACAGATGAAGTTGAGATGTTAGGGCAGTAAAATTGTGGCCTCTCTCTCTCTCAAGGTCATTACTCTTTTTTTGTGCCTTTTTGAAATATAGATGGTAGTGAGAGTCATTATCAAAGTGACATGGCCACCCATTACGAGTCTCTGAAAGGAAAACACACCCCCATAGCCTCCCCTATGAATGTGTACCACATTTGTGTCAAGGCAGTCAGGATCCAGCGGATAGCTGTTACACAAATGGCATTCGAGGAGTGTAATGACAGTTCGGTGCTCTTGCACCCTGGAACAGAGATGGAGCTTTCTGCTCAGCAACAGAGCTCAACATACCAGACGCCATTTATAGGCAACCCAGCTCATTAATCAAACACTTTCAGCAATGGGATTCTCCAACATATCGGCTGAACCACATCATTGTGGCCACAAAGAACCACATTGTTCCATGGATGACATCATCATGTGATAGCAATTATACTTGATGTGTGAGGCGGTGACCACAAATGCCTTCAAATCAGCTACAAGTAGAGGAACTTTGCTTTTTCATGTAAACTATGTAATACTTGATATAAACAGGTACACAATCCTTAGAGATTGAGATGAGAATGAGTGGAACCAACTGATGAACTACACTGATGAATCTAGCACAAGTTACCCATCAAGACATCAAGATAACACATGAATACATGCTTTGAATTCGTAGTTTGCACTCATTAAAAAAATAATGATAATTATAAAGAATTTAAATTGTATTCAGAATAGCAGGTGTAGTTCCTGTGGTCCTTCCCCCACACAAACAAAATGATTATAGAGCAAACATGGAGCAAAGTGCTTCTGTCCCCAGTAGGCTGGTCAGTAGATGTTCTAGTCATTTTTACTAGTATGTGCAGTACTACCATTACTACTACTACCCAGTAAAAATAAGGGAGGTGGATATTGCTGAACAGTCCTCAAGACGGAATGTGGCGGGAATTATTTAGCGATATTCACCAAAATTGAGGTAAATATTAACAAAACTAAACAAAAAGATGATTTTAGTTTATTTTTAGTGGAGGTTCATACATGTACAAAGCCATGAACTCGATTTTGTTATCACAGCCGTGCTCACGTTTAGTCAATATTTCACATATCACACCCCCCATTTACATTACCGAAGCTGTTGGAAATTTTACCTATTTTTTCCTCTTATTTCTTTTACGCAGTTGTTTACATACCTGTTGCACTAATGTTACATGTTGATATGAAATATCTCCAGTTAAAGTGTGGATCTCAGTAAGGTAGGCAGTCTACACTCTTTTTGAACACTTCTATTTACCTTTATGTAAACATGCATCATTTTACATGAAATATTCTATGTTTAGAGAAAAGGTATTCCGATGCCTGTGATCTTTCACCAGTCTACTAAGAGTAAAAATGATTTATAGTTCTGTAGAATTTGTCACTATGTAAAGGCAACTGAACCCGCAAATGCAAATGCACCCGAATCCGAAAGACCAGATTGCAGACTGGAAACCGTCCCAAAACCGATCTATTATTTCAGTACCAGACATCTCTACTCCCAAGTTTGCAGGGTAGATCATGGCTATCAACCTAAGATAGCGAACCAATTGAATTGGTTCAGCCCCACCTGTCATTACAGACTAACTGTCAGTGAATTTATGATCTCATTTTTCAACAGTCTGTATGAGGCATCACTGACAATAGCTGTCATACAGTTCAAATAATATTGAGAAAAAAAGCCATTGTGTATGATTATGTGAAATTCCAAATGAAGTTTTTTGTTCTTAATATTCTGCTGTCTCTCTGGACAAATTAAGACCATCTGGTACATGTGGGTGCAATTATATAGTGGTAGCTTCGGGTGATGGCAGTTACTTCTCTTGTTATGTTAAGTGGCATTGAACCACCATGTTGATTGTTTTCCTATAACAGCATGTCCATGTTTTACACAGACACACACACAGACTCAAAAAATCTTTCATATTTGAAAGGTAAATGAAGGGGGAAAAATTAAAAGATAAAAATAAAGTTGGGTAACTACACACATGAAACATCATTCAATACATAACTGTCTGCGCACATGAAACTTAGTGAGGCAGTGCTAAGGTCTGTTGGTAGCCCAATAACAACCAGGGTTTTCAGTCGCCAACATGGTGTGGTGAGGAGCACACTGTGCAATTGCTGGCGATGCATTCTTCGCAACCAACCTCTTAATGATTGCTGCACATAGGGCCTTTCAAAGACATTTTAGTATTCCACCCAGCCATTAAGGTTGCTATTCAGCGGGAGATAGCCGCTATTCCACTCGACATGACCCATGGCAGCCTTCGGAAATTACTTCTTAGTGTGTATAGACAATGATGGCCACCCTTTGGAGGATGTCATCTTATAAAACATAATGTATAAAAACTGTACTGTATGAAGTTTCAAATAATAACTTAACTATTTTTATTATATAAAATATAATTAATATTTACAAATTGTGTAATGTGGGAAATGTGGGAGGTTTCTTGGATCAACCTACACATTACATATAATACACACACAGACACACACACGGTGCATTCTCTGAAACTGGTTCCATAAAATGGGACCTTCACAATCCCCAAGTTTCACTGAAGTTCAGCTTATTTCCCTCTATTCTGACCATAAATTGCATTTATGGATATATTGCATATATTGCAAACTAAGCATTTCACTACATATTGTACTGTGTATAATTTGTATGTGACAAATAAAAATTTGAATTTGAATTCATGAACCATTTTTACAAAGTCAGTGAGAGAACTACTTCATGCACATAACTGCACTTTTATTAGTAACAAAATGTGTGTGTGTGTGTGTGTGTGTATATATACATATATACACGTGTGTGTGTGTGTGTGTGTGTGTATATACATATATACATACATACCGTGTTTCCCCGATAATAAGACACTGTCTTATTTTTTTTTTCGGTTCAAAAAACACCATAGGGCTTATTTT
>JAOUQZ010000025.1:3570939-3609365 GCA_028564935.1 Neosilurus hyrtlii | reverse complement strand
AGCTCGCCATACCATCACAGGGCAACACACACACACACAACCGTTCACATTCACATACACACCTATGGGCAATTTGTCAAGTAGTTTTTTTTTATCAGTCATATGACCATTCTGTCACTGGACATGCTAAATATGAGATGATGATAAAATGCTAACATGAAATTACCTAAACAAGAAGTGTTGTGTTAAAGTGCAAATAAATACGAATATAAACTAATATAGTTCTTGTGAAACTTTCTGGTGTTTACTTTAGTGTACTCCAGTGCCATGTTGCAGACTTGAGAGTTCAAGACTCGTCAAATGATCTTCATTCATGACAGCTTCATTTAGATAGCTAATGTTCCTAATGCACAGTTAGGAACAAACCACACCAGCCTTAAAGTGGAAAGCATATTGTCCTTGACCTTTTGCTGATGTTAAAACCCAATTCACAGCTTAGTGTGGCACAGAAGAGAACCACCGATGACGCCAAATACTAACCATTAAGAACTGGAATGCCCCAAAAGTCCAAATCAAGAGCTGTGACTATAAGAATGGCTTTAATTAACACAGCAAGACTTTCAAATAAACCATGCCTTATTGCAACCTCATCCGCACATTATCTGGAGAGGGTGTGTGTTCTTAAAATTTGCGGTTGACAAGTTACAGAGCATGACACACATGATGCTGAGTGTTAAATCACAGACACTACAAAATCAAAACATTAAATCTGAAAGACAAAAATGTAAAAAAGTGAGATGAAGAGATAAGTGCCCTATAAAAATAATTCTTAAGACCCGCGAGATCAATACATGGATAAGTGCAGAAAATTGTACTAAGTTTATTGAGGTTGGACTACGTGCGTAGTCTACCATGCTAACATGCTACACATTATAACACTGAGGAAGATAGTTGCGTCTGACCAAAAACAGTTTGTTAGCCAACTAATTCCTCTATTGCAGAACCCGCCTCATTTGCTCAGGTTCTTACATAAGCAGGTTCTTTCCCTGCCAATGAAAGATCACTAGATTGCACTCGAGCACATCTGCTCACTTCACTGACTCAGTATCAAATATTAAACATTAAACCTCAAATAGAAAGGCCAAAAAATTTTGGCAATTTATTCTCTGGCATAAACCCATTCTTCCTTTCAAACAGATTAACAGTAATAAAGTAGGTGCAAGTTTTATTAGGCAGGTTTCGAAAGATTACGATTATCCCTTTAAAAAATTCCCAGCTGGACTCCTAACACCCCGCTGCCTTTGCATTTCACCAGTCACACAATTCATCATCAACTTAAATGTTAATGGTTATTGCTGTATGTAAAATCTGTTTTGTAAAACAAATGGACAAAAGGAATGAGTGATGAAAGCAGTTTAAGTGTATTTATGGAGTTTAATGAGAAAGTTTAAGCATCTTAAGTGACTGCTAGTGAACGCGTATTTTCTTTTCAGCATTTTACAAAAAAAAAATAGGTTTAAATTTATAACTGGCATGGCTGAGAAAACACTATCTTTCTGTGAAAGGCCAATACCTGGAGTGATGAAAAAAATGATAAACAAAATCATTTCTTAAGCTACATTAGTTATACAAGCTACTGAAACACATCAGAGCATTAAATTGTTAAATGAGCCGGCTTGCTGCGTCTCAGAGGACGTGTGAGATTAGGCAGAAGTTTCTGATATAAGCCCCTCCTGATCGTGTTCTACACAAGGGAGCTTTTGATTCAGTAAGAAATATAGATAAATACTGATGATAAAGAAATTCTTAATAATGTTTTAATCTGCACTGCTACTGCACTAAGGCCAGATAAAAACATGGCGAGAGTAAAACACATCTCCTGTTTCACATAACAGCTGGACAGACAGAGGAATCAACATGGATATAGCATGAAAGTTTCCCTGCTGTCCTTCGATGCAAGTTGATGAGGTATGCACACATTAGCACAACTTTTTTTGGCAATAGTAATTCTTAAAGTTGTGAAGCTTGTCTGTTCATGCTACGTACATGTAACACCCAAAATAAAGAAATAAAATAAAAAGCCTGATTACAAAGATGGAGTCTACTATTCAGTGGCTACCTGAAAGATAATGAAAATACACTTGACTACAAGAAGTGAACCAGACATGCCTGGCTATTTTGCCTACATGTAGGCCACCTACCAAAAGGGATGGTGAAGGCTAATACACATGTCACATCATTTCAAACCGCTACTCATCCTGTTAACAGAGGGTGATGTATCAGTCCAGGAAGGAGCTATATGCAGAGAGAGATAGAGAGAGAGAGAGACAGAGGGAGAGAGAGAGGGAGAGAAAGAATGGATGACTTTAGAAGTGTCAGAATCTAACTTGTGGTCTTCAAACAATAGGAAAAATGCATCTGTGGTGTGCCACTCAAGAGCCTCAAGGTGTTTTTTTTTTTTAATCTTTACCTTTTGTGTGAGCTACATAAAGGTACTATGATGTGGCAATTTTCGTTCCACAGGAAATTGTGTGTGTTTGTCTGTCCACAGTCCTGCTGTCCCTTGCACGGTCCTAATAAGTTATTATCTTTCACGTGAGCTATATATTGTTCATATTATTTGTGTGACATTTGAGAGCTTACAGAAATTGTACTTAAGTAAAATAATACGATATTCATTACATTTACATAGACAGGAACTTTCCAATAGGTCTAACGCCTTGATCTAATTAGATCATTAGAGGTTTAACTTCATCTTCAAGTTAGACAGAGCATGCATGTGTCCAAGAATCCATAACATGCGAAAGGTCAGTGAACAAGCTTACTGGTGCCTGACTTCCATGAATAAAGCATTACTAATCAAATGGTGTCTATATAAGCAAATCTATTGAAGGGACATGTTGCCCACTGACTGGAGGGAATGGACATTTTTGAGAATCATTTATTCTGGAGGATGTTCTGGAGAACTGGCCAGGTAATAAACTTGTCAGCAAGACGCAATGCTCTCGTAACCTTTAATCAAACTAAATGGAGAAGAACTGGAATGCTAACTTTCAGCTCTTGTCATTTTCTCGTTCTCAGAATGCTTGAATGAAAAGCCAGGCCAAGCGGAATAATTTCAGGGACGAGGCTTTTGTGTTGCCCAATAAGAATTTGATGCCAGCCCTCAAGTCGGCAAATATGGCTCCACACTGCTTTGTACGGGACAACAAGCTGCTTTGTCTGTTCTCTTGAATTTCTACTCACTTCCTAAAGTTGCCAGACACTTTTATAATGTCTTTCTGGCTGGGTCTTCAAACCGAAGAGGGTATGTTATTAATTCCACCAAAGTAGGGGATCAGAGCACAAGGTCTATATAGTTGAAAAAGGAAATGTATAAGTAATGCTTGGTGACTTTGGAGTAAAATCTTCAAATGAATCCCTGGATCGACCACATGCATCTTTTAGGTTTTTGCGTATCTACAGAGATTTATTACGGCACGATGTCAAACATTCATCTGAATTCTGTATTGAAACAGCAATCTGGAACGTCTGAAATGATGGAATGGAATGTCCAAGAGTTCAGATTTGGATCCACTTGAATAAATATAGGATTCAATTGATGGTAGAAAAGTTCAAAATCGTACAAGAGTAACAATTCTGTAACAGTGTTATAGACACTGTGGTGAAAAAAGTGTTAAAACAATGCTAGCAAGAACATTAATGTATAAAAATACAAAAAATTAATGTATAAATAGAAAAAGAAAGAAATAAAAAAGTTTTCTGTTGACATTTGCTTTAAGGTATATATAGGTAAGACATAAAACATGATAAGGATGTACAGCATAACATCCTACTACTAGCATTAAACAAGCTTGTAATCACATCCACGCAGGCCTCTGGGTATTTGTTTTACAATGTACAGTAAATAACCATCTTCTTTGAGGGATGCCAACATCATTTTTTCATTCACTTTGGTTTTTACCGGCACTGGAAATGTAGTACACTGCATGCAGTCTCCATAGAAAGCTTCTGAGGCAGTTAACTGGTTCACCTGTTATTGTCATCATGAAAAGTAGCCACAGGAGGGCAAGGCTTTAAGGGGCTAGTGGAAAGTCAAACTGCTGCTGACCATCTGAAAAGAGAATTCACTATGGCCTCTCGCATCAGGATTTACAATCTCTCTGATCATACCTGTGCTGCGGCTTGGAATATGCTTGGTACATCTGGATTATCCCATTCGGAAAAAAAGAAAACACATGCATCCAACAGAGGAGAGGGGTATTTTTCTTCCCTCTCACAACTCAGACAGTCATCTGTCATTATTTAAGCTTCATTATTTCCTATACGATGTGGACGGATGTAGCTCTCAGTACGTACACCGCTGTGGAAAAGCTTTGATCTGCTGGAGAATTATGTCAACAGGAGTCCTTTATATGCTGCAACAATCTGTATTCTACAGTAGATTGCCACTAAGGCTACCTAAGAAAATGATCACACACACACATTAGCAGAGGGTGATTCCTCGTTCCAGATGCACATCAACTTTCCCTAGTACTTTCCTTGCTGCCTTGTGAAACCTCATCAAACCATACTTTGATCAAGCACATTTTCCACGAGGCCCGATAGGCTCATTTTGCCTCTAAAGGGTTCTTCGGTTTGACGTTCAGGGAATCCTCTAAAGTTTCTATGCTGCATAAAAAGGAAGGATTTAAATTCAATAGATTCCATTTATAAAGTAAGAACCCTTACATATCCCAAAGTTAGAACCAAATGATGGTGTTTTTAACCAAGCTTAATATGATACTGGTACTAACGACTAAATACAATAAAACATGTGCCATATGGAAACATTTCTGTAGATTTTTTTGCTTAAAGATATTTACATTTATGGAATTTTGGCAGACACTCTTTTCCAAAGTGACTTACAATGTCATCCAATTTCCAACTGAGCAATTGAGGTTTACAGGCCTTGCTCAAGGGCTAAATAGCGACAGTTTGGTGGTAGTAGGGCTTGAACTGCCACCATCAGATCAGTAGCCCAGAGCCTTAACCACATAGCCACCACTGCCCTCATGACAAATCCAATAAATAACAAATGGAAATGTGTCTCATAAAAACATTGCCTGACACCTAAGGTGCACCTGCTACGTAAGGTTATTCTTATCCAGTAAACGCTTTAGTAAAATATCAGGGAGGGTTATATTTACTCAGAGCAAAACTTCACTGCTTTTTCTCATAAAGCAAAGGTTTTGGCTACACTTCTTTTTTCAGTCTACGGCAGATAAGGAAAAAGAAAAGGGATTACAAAGGAAGGAATTTAAGAGACTTGATTGAATACCAAATTGAAACAATTTAACTATTTAAAAAATTTAAATTATATAGTGCTTTCAGAAAGCAGCCAGAGGGAGAGAGAATGCAGAAAAAAAGAGAAGAGAAGAGAGAGTCAGCCAGACACAACCAGAGACACAGAGAGAGCAAGAGAGAGAGAGAGAGAGAGAGCGAGAGAGACTTAAGCAGAAAACAAAAAGAAAGAAATAAAAAGAAAATAAACCAGCATACACAGGCAAAAGAAACATAGAAACCAGCTAGAGACGCAGGAGGGGAAAAAAGAAAGAAAGGTGCCTAGGGAAATGGCCGAAAAAAGAAAGGAATATGGTAAAAAGACAGAAACTGGGAGATGGTCAAGGAGAATAGAGAAAAAGACAAGCAAGACTCTGGAAAAAAGGAAAGAGAAAGGGTCAAACAGAAACTGGAGGAATGACAACCAGAGAGAAAGAGAGAAAGAATAAAACAGAGAAAGATAAAACAAAAGAAAGATTGAAACAGCCAGTATATACAGAGAGTAAGATTTTTATTACTTTAATTGTTTTTCTTTATATTTGTGATTCGTAGATTCATGGTGAAATTAAAGTAGTTAAAGATGAGACAGAGAAAGTCCCAGCTGATGGATTTCATTTGGGTAAAGAGGGACTTTTATGATTTCTTGGTGACCAGGAACTATATATGCAGACATATAACACCCCCCCACCCCAAAAAAAAAAGAAAAAACCCGCGAGCAAAATGTGAAACAACTCCATGCCTTCTAGATGAAAAATTTCCACATGCACTCATGTGAAACTGTAAACCACTTGTTTCACTTTTCAGCACCAGGTGTTGAAATAACAGCCGTCTGCATCGAGACAACTTTTTACAAGCTGCGAGGAGCTACAGTGAAAAAAAAAAAAAAAAAAAATCAAACATGACTTCCTATAAAACCTCACAATCCTTTACATGCAGATCTCTGAGGAGACACACATACTCTAAAACACTTTTATAAACCTGCTGAAGGCTTTACTTTTATTTTAAGAAGCTCAGAGCAGGTGAAGCAGATGACCGACAGCTACCACGTTTGGTCACGAATGCTTCTCACATCCCTGTGAGACAGCTCAGATTTTTCAGCTGTGGATCCTGGGATTCATTTCAGTGGATGTTGTTGAATTCTCACACAAAATCATAAATCGATCTATAAACTGGCCTTTCGGTACATGAGAGCACGTCCTGGCGGGAAGAGGCTTCACCTCATTTTACTTACACTCCATCATAAGCAGCTATTTTGTCTGTGAAAATAAACCATGAGCTCACCCTCCGCTCCAGTGGCGGCAGGCGTTCAGGTGTCTGCTCTCTGCGTCACTCACCAGATGTAAGCTCCTGTCACAAGGGCTTCATTAATCTCAACTGAGACACTCAGTGTTTTAGCCCCCAGCATCGAAGTGTCTGCCTACTGTGCTTTTACGTCCAAAGCAAAGTGCTGAAAACGTTCACCCCCACAACCCCCAATCTTCCTCTCCGAGGTCTACTGATATGCACATTTAGCCCTCTGACTATATTTTGTTTAGGAAGCAAGTCATAAATTAGAGGAGCTACTAGCTGAAGGGGGGACTATGTTGGGTGTTATGGACAGAGAGGGTTCTGTGGCTTGGCATCATGATGCACACAATAGACAAGCATAAGGAATGCAAGACATGAGGGAGGGGGGTGTTTTGGGGGAAATTGGGGCAGAGAAATGAAATGAAATAAATAAATGGCGCGGCACTAGCACTGAATGGGCTAAATTGTTAAGCAGTGGATTTTCCCCATGTGGCATAATTAACAAAACGATTGCATTTTATTGAATATATTTAAGCCAAAACACTACAGGTAACACGATTTTGGGGGGACAAACTGAAATAATAAAAATCTCAATCCTCTGCAGCAGTATCTGTCCATTCACATCTACTGCCTTCTAGAAACTTGACAAGATCTTTCTGTATAACTTTAGGAAGCAAAAAGGAATAACAAGATTTAACCAATAAAGTACATTTCAGGAAAATAATCAACAACCAGTTAACATGATGTACCGACATGGGGGTAGTTATTCTGCTCTAAGTGCATAATGTGAAATGTCTGGTTCCCTTTACACTACACCAAACTGCCAACAATTACAATCTTTAATTTCATATTAATAAATAAAACGTCTTCATCTGACTGTAATAAAACAAATCACCACAATCGGCCATGTTACCAGGAAACCACAAAACTTAAACTTCACATCACACTGGAGCTAACACTGGAGACTCCTTCTAAATCTGGCTAAATAAACTCCCCTGACATAAAGCTTCCTAATATCACAGATATGTTTTCCTGTTGTTTAATTTTAAAGGGGCATTTTATTAAACATAAAATCACTACATACCTGCTTTTCTCCTATCAGTCACTCAAAAGGACACTTCAGTAAAATCTCCTAGTCATATTATAGCACTGCTTGCTGTCTTCTCTGTGCATGTACAGCAAAAGAAATCTGAATCAGTCACAACTTTTCCATTTGAGACAAACTATATTGTGTGAGCAATACCATAATCCTTTGTGTATGGGTCATTCTCATAGAAATGCATATTTTATGTCCCACTCTATATACCCAATTACTTTTTTAAAAGATTGCAGTTTTTTCATTTTGTATAAATCACATGGTATAAACACACCCAAATGTATGTAAAAAAAATAAATAAAATAACACCTATCTTAACTGTAGTTATGTGCACAAATGCTGAATTAATCATGTGCTGCGTCCCCGATACCGTTGTCACTACTTTTAGCATCAGTTCTGCAGTGTTTAAATCGGATCTGTTCTGATATTAAAGGTCCTTCATGTGTTGACAATTTAAGCTGTATATGTACAAAGACAGAAAATTTATACATTTTGTCATTTTGAGCATATGAAGTTATGTCCCCAAGAACTTTGTCAACACTATTAAAATCCTGTAATAATACTGCTGTCATTTATTATTAAAATAAGCTGGAGCTTTAAAACATTCCAGAAATATATTCTGTACCATAGTGTTTATTTGTCGATTTTGCAAGTACTTCTGTGAAAATTATAAATCATACACTTTCATGAAAACGACCCACATACAGAAGCAATCCAAACATGTGCACCGAGTGGGGGACTGCTTGCTGTGCAGCAAAGTGAATAACGTGGAGTAATAAATCGAAATGCACATGCACAATTTTAGACATATACTAACCATATTGTTAGTGCTAGCTGGGTGGAGCCCTGCAAGCTGGGTGGAGCCTCCACCTTTACGAGTGCGATCGCCTTAATACAACCCGCGCAGGTGCCAAAAATGCATGCATTATGTGGGTAAACAAAGAATGGTGCCTTATGTCTCCATTAAAATAAATAAATAAACAAATAAAATGTAAATCTGATTTCTCAGGAAAAATGCCAGGAGCAAGTCTAATGCATAACTGACAGTGTTCATTTAGTTTAAGGTTCATGTCACAGGAACAGCAAAACATACTGCCAATTCAGATTTCCATATGAAACGCGTCTTTAAAAACAATACACTGTTTGTAATTAGCATTATATTACATGGAGCATCCCTTGTACAATAGCCTGCAAATGTGTATTTTGCTAAAGAAATAACATAAGTACATTATTGAATGAACTTGTAATCGTGTTACAGCTGAAACAGCTGTCTGTACTGTTGTCTTACAAAATAAATTCTCACCTTCCGAGAGTATTTAAAAATGCAAATGTTCTGTAATATAAACACCTTATAAACCTGACTTGGTAGTTTGAAAGTGCATGTGGTTCAGAGCCACTAATAAGCTTCTTTCTGACCTGCATTCATGAAATAATCCTTTCTATCCCTTTTCAAAAGCTTAAGTTGGCTTTATACTAAAAACTAGCATAAAAACATGGCATGTTCTTCACTCACTCACTCGGAGAACCGCTTAATCCTATTAGGGTCGCGAGGAGGCCGTGCCTACCTCAGTCGACACTTGGTGAAGGTGGGGTACACCCTGAACAGCTCAACAAACCAGCTTCCTGGATCACAGATCCAACACACATAACCATTCACACTCAATTTAGGCATTAGGCAATTGTGGAAGCACCTTTTCTGAAGAAAAATATTTCTCGAGAGTGTCTTCACAGCAAAATAAACATTGTAATTCTAACATTATTCAAAGACTAGTTAACTAGTCTAGTGCTAGAATATATGTATACATATTCAATCAGAGGACAAACAAATGCACATTTTTGAAAGACAAAAAGCAGCCACCACAATAAAATGCAATACACCTGTAATGTTTTGCCTTAAAGACTTCTAAGACTGCAAAGGCTGGATGAAATTTAACAGAATTTTGGAAAAAAAAAAAAAAAAAAAAAAAAAGACACAAATAAAGCAGAATTTATGTCAGTGCAGGCATACCGTAGGGTGCAGTTAAGACAGATGGGAAAAAATCTGTAAGTGGAACCAAACTTAGAAACTTCCACTCCCCTGGCAGTTCCTGGGGAGATCTTTTATCCAGCGGCTTTTGTTTGAGAGCTTTGCGGGACTGTGACAGTTAAGAGGGAAAGTGGAAGGCCTGGGGATGAAATTTCCTCTTCTCAGCTCTCTAAGGAAGCTCCCACTGAGTAATAACACCCTCTAACATTGCCCTGCAGGTTCCACCGGAGCAGTTAAAGCCTATTTAGAGCCAGTGTTATCAGCAAATCAGCCTTCTTAAGTTAGTGGACAGAAGGAACATCGCTGTTCCGTATGGTGAGACAGCAAACAAACTCAGTGTGGAGCTTTAAATGTAGTATTTATAGGTGATGCGTGTAAGACTTGAAAAATACATGAAAAATAAATCAACAGAATGAGGTGACATGAAAATTGTATGGAGATAACAGTACGTGCAAACAGATTGGCGGACTCATGGGAAATAAATTCCGTATGGAACGATGCATATTCATCTGGCAAGTTAGCTATTAGCTAGCTGCTTTGCGTGCCATAATCTTTAGCAGCTTTCAGAGAAGTGTTCAGTTTTTTCTTTAAGAGAAAATTAATAAGGAAATATCCTGTATACAGTTAACCGGGTAACAAAATTTATGAAGTCCCACAAAGGAATAGCTGCTTATCCAAAAGCTTTCAGTCGTCAAAAAAGCTCGTCGGATAGGGCAACAAACCAAATGCTACCAAAGCCCTCACAAACAGTGATGGATACGCTTTGTTCAGAAGCAGGCAGTTCAGAGATAGCAGCGCAGTTTGAATGAAGAAAGAGCTAAAGACCTCAGGCTGAGATTTCTTTGTACTGACTTTGCGCTCAGGTAATAAGTAGTTTCTAACCTGCTACAGAAGCACCTGCCATGGAGTGGGATGTGTTAGGCAGAAAGTGAACAGTCAGTTCCTGAAGTTCATGTGTTGTGAAAATGAACAAGCGTAAGGTTCCGTGGGGTTTTGACAATGGCCACGCTGTGATGGATAAACGACTGGGTCTATTCAGCTCCAAACGGAAGGACTTGTGGGGTGTTCCTAGTATGCAGGATTAAGTACCTATCAAAGGTGGTCCAAGAAAGGACAACCAGGGAACTTGCAAGAGTATCCTGGTTGCTGAAGGCTCACTGGTGTGTGTGGGGAGCGAAGGCTATTACGTCTGGTCTGTTCCAGTAAAAGCGTTACTGTAGCACAAGCCTGGTGAAACTGTTAATGTGGGCGATGACAGAAAGAAGTCAGAACACAAAATGCATTGCAACTTGCTGTGTATATCCGCAGACAAGTCAGGTGGTGTTACTGTTGTGGCTGATCTGTGTATGTACTGTGTTGACAAAATATTTACTGAAGTAAGCATTTTATGCAGCCAATCCCAAGACAGAAAGGACAGTCTATCTTGTAATGTCACTTTGTACCTCAAGACATAGTAGTGAGTAACTATAGCACTCTAAGGGTATTCACCTACACACTTAAGCTTTGTTTATATTTTTAGGCCAGATTACTGCATTCTAAACCAGCTAAACAACCTGATGTGGTTTTAGGCTCTGATATTTTCTGAATGGATTTTGGCAAGACAGTAGTTTCAGTGCTTTGAGAAATCATGTCTCGGTTGACTGTGTAAATTGAATTTTCCACCAAAGATACAAGCAGATTCCCTTATCAAAGATACACTTAAGATTCAGGACACACTGTTCTGATGGACGACAGAAAAGCAGAGGTAGGCATCAGGATCAGATTAGCGCACAGCTACGTTTGCTGCATTCCGTTGCCTGTTGGATGCTATCAACATCAGGGTTTGTTTAGAGAAGGTGCATGGGTGCGTGCTTAGAAGCATCCTCTGGGATGGCATCGTGATGGCATCAGGGAGAAGAATGTATTGTATTTAGCAGTCTCACAGTAATGCCATTGTTAAAACAGTGGAATGTTCCATGTAAGTACGATGACCTCAGCTTGCCATAAGAAAAATCAAGATTCTGCATGATCAAAAGTCCTTTCAAATATTCAGCGCTCCATCACATGCAGTTCATTACATGCGGTCACAACATCCTTGTCTTGGTTAAGGTTGATTTTCTGAATGTGTGGCACTGTGATTGGATGAGTGCTGAAATGACCCGAATCCCAAAAAGCAGCTCCGGCGGTACTGGCTGCGTGCTCCATCCAGAACAATGTTTTATGGCTCCCAGCAGCCCTTCGACCCTGGCTTAAACCCTCCATTAGCCACCCACTTTTGTTTGGAGTTTTGTTATGGTGCGACAATTTCACAAGCATCACACACTCATCCAAGGAGATCTGTCCCACATCCCATCTCTGCTTTTAGGAAAAAATGATGGATGAACTCCTGGTTCAGAAAGACACATGGGGGGGCGGGTTGATAGAAGCAAATTCCTCAAATACCTCATGTGTTCCATCCAAAACCCCACTTGAAAAGTCTTAAGTATTTTCCGACTGTGAGTTATTCAACACACCTGCCACATCGGCTACATTAGCGGAAGAAGCAATTGGGGAAACGAGTTTCAAGAAGCTAATAAACATTATTTTAGAATATATTTAAAATGGTGACATATGGGAGGAAATGAGAGCTGGCGAAGAAAGGCTGGCCCTCCAGCATGGCAATGGCACCTTAACCAATGCTTCTGGCACTGCAGTGGCAGGATTTTATAGACATCGGAACTGGCAAAAGGTGAGAAATTAATTTTTTCTTTATATTTCATGTACTTAAAAATATTAGCAAGTACCATAATATATGTGGGACATCGGAAATTAAATATTTTAAATAATATTTTTATATAAAAATCACTATTTTATGTAGACAGTTAAATTTTAAAATTTTGGCATGAAAAAAAGGGAAAAATAAATAAGCACATTTTTTAAATAAAAGAATCAATATATTATAGTAATTTAACAAAAGTTTTGCTGATTGTCAAGTTGCTCAGTCCAACTGGTCACTGTTATATGAGTGCCTATTTTTCAGACTAAATCAGCTCCAAAATCCCTCCTGCCATCAGAAAAAAAAGAGCATTTCATAACAGTTTCTAAGCACCAAGAACAAGAGCCGACATTACATATTACAAAGGGGCATGAGGTTTAATGTTTGGATTATCACCATAAATCTTTAGCACATGCTAAGTCAGACAAGCTGCAATTAAAAATAAAACTGTCTCAGACTTAACCCAAACAAACTGGCCCATTAATTTTCAAAAAGCCATCACTTTTGCTCGATGATCTCAAAAGGTGCAGAGAAATGGCCACAATGAAATTTCAGTCCAGACTTGAATTGGGAGTTTACACAGGCCCTCCCGGGGGACCTGTATCATGTAGCGAAATTATATTTTCAGAGATCCTCCGACTGCAACCAGCTGCTTATGGCAACTGGAGTTTATGGGCTCTTAAATTTAGTCCATCAAAACCAATGCTGCGGAGTTAAGAAAGGTGAATAAGGAGGTAAATCATGTTGATGGGGTGTCACAAACCTTCATTCGTTGAATGCTAGTCTGAGTGCAAATTAGTCGCCCAGACATCAACCACACATTGTTGTCTGCAAGTGCGAGGTGCGTCACGGAAAAATTTCTTGACGTTGAAAGACCAACTTTAGCACTCGCGTGTTTATAAAGACATACTCTATTCGGTGTCAAACAGAAAAAGGAGAACTGTAGCGCAGCATTAACACAAAGACCAAGCACAACCGTTTGTGTGGGTGTGTGTAGGGAGGGGTGTTAAATCCAGCTTCCTGTCATGGATGTCTATTGATAATTAAGTCATTTAGCTCAACAGGAGGTGACTTAATAACAGGCATCTCCTGCATATCTGGAAAAAAGAAGTCTGACCCTCTTGGGTGAATGAATGGGTATAATCACCGATTGTAAATAGGTTAGAGTAAAAAACTCCCTAACGTGTAGATTTTGAAAGAGAAATCATGCTATTAATTTATATCCATTTTAAAATGTGGTTGCACAAGAAAAAAAATATTCATTATTATTATTTGGAGTGTTGGCCAAGTTTAGCAAAGTGAAATGTACTCATAGCATGGCAATTTGGCAGATCAGTGCTTCACATTGACAAATCAGGAAGTAAATGTAAAAACAATAAACCAGGACATTTGTGTTAACAAATGCTCTTAAAACTTAAACCTTAATTATACACTGGATGAGCTTCAGTGGTATTCAATAAAACCACTAATAAAAATTATTACTATGAATATACTATCAATTTTATTTCAAATTGACATTCTTTTTTTATTCTAACAAACAATCTAAGTTTGAAATATATTTAAATAAATATCCTTTTACTCTAAAACAAAAGAAAATATAACAGCACAAAAAGTGTGTGTGTGTGTGTGTGTGTGGGGGGGGGGGGCACACACAAAAAAACACCACCCAACTGTTTGAAGTCAATTATAAAAAATGCTTGTAGATTTTCTTACAGCATGAAGTCTAAGAACATATTTGGAAGATAGATAGCTCCTCATTGGTGATGTCACCGCATGGATGTGTCTTTCCGGCGCCTCCATCTGTCTGCTTACTAAAACAGTAGCACTGATGCTTCCTGCCATGACCAACGACATGCGAAATCCTAATCTCAGAGTCAACAGTGGAGATCAAAAAAGATGAGTCAGGTCTTTACTTAGGAAAACGTTGTGGAACTATTTAGCCGAGTGTTGCCATATAGGGGGAAATTTCAGCCATGACATCTCTCGGCCCAGATGTCTAAACTTCCTTGGTGTGGATTTTAAAAATAACCTCCATACTGATCCTCTCAACACCCTGTCTTCTTCTTCTTCCTCTCCAAAGAAGGTTTAGATCAATTAAGTGCATTCCATCCGTTTAGAGCAACGAGTGTCATCTCTGCCCCCAGATTCCATCTTGCAAGATAGCGAACAGCTCGACCTGGCCAGCTGTGTTCATTCCACACCCGCCTGCATCCTGTTCTCATACACTTGCTGTTCTGCCAGGATTTATAATGCAATTTTCACTCATTTGGAGAGTAAACTAACTGGTCTGGTCTTGCCCTGACAAAACACTTCTCTTTAACCCACCATCTGGAAGACGATATATTTTCATAATAAAAATGAAATACCCAGCAAGGCCTTTCTTCTGTGTCTTTTTGTTAACCTCAGACTCTCTTGTAGAAAAAGGCCATCATTTAGCAGTGAAAAAAAGTACAAACTGTAGACAAAATGCAAAGGTTAGAGATGAGGTTTACTGTGGCACTGAAATGAACATTTTGGTTAAATTGATCCCACTTTGGAGAAAGTCAAATATCAAATAAAGTACATACATTGCATATTAACAGTGATGTAACAAGGTGATGTATCACAGTTAGAGTAGAAAACTCTTATTTTTCAAATATTCCAAACACTCCGATTAACCTAAAGATTTTTTTTAAACTATAGGAGTGGGTCCCGTCCGTCCATCACACTTCAGTTTCTGGACATTAACTTGCCATGCGCTGAAGCTTTCAAACTTTCCATGCTGGCTCACTACTGAGTGCTAGACTGAGTTTGAGTGACCTTGACGTAATTTTCAAGGTCACAAAGGCAAAACTGAAGATTAGGTTACCGAACATTTACTTGTCGCGTGCTGAAGCTGGGGCTTTCAAACTTGGTATGCTTATCCTATACTGCAATATTATGAAATGGCCCTTTCAGCAGTCTAATTTCAAAACACATTGTGCACTTTAATAAAGACTGGCCCAATTGACGGCCAACCAGCACGAATAAGCTAAGAAAGGCAGGGGCAACAGTTTTGGCTACCCATGGCCTGGATACAAGACTTTACATGCACACACCCCACATCATCTCTTCCCCTGTTAGTTTAACCCTAAATGTTAATACAGCTTCATGATTCTCCTTTAAAAAAAAACAAAAAAACAAAAACAAAAAAACCTTTACCCACAGTGCCGCTAAACCTTACCTTTTCTAAACAAGATTTTAAAAGCCAAAAGGCACACTTGTATTAAAAAAAAGAAGAAGAAGAATAAAATAAAACCAGCCTTGAGGCCAGAATGACTTTAAAATGGTTAATGATAACTCAATAAAAAAAATGGAACAATGACAATCTAATGGCTGGCAGATGAAGAAATGATGACTTTCCAGTATGTTAGAAAAAGTGTTTGACCTTTTGACCCAGCTGCGTGCACCTGTCCACAGGGTTCCATAGCTTGCTCAGAAACCCGACCTCCTGTTTTCACTGACCAGAGGAATCCAGTAATGCCAGATCCACAACATTCTCTATAGTAGTATTCTTAAGAGTACAGTTCAGACCCTAAGTAGTGAAGCATGTAATAAAATCCTTTCACAAAAATACACCAGATAAGTCCACTTGGGTGTTTGAAAGTAAACAGCATTTCTGTTCTTTTGTCAGCACATGAAAATGCAAAAAACTAGAGTATTAGTTTAATTTTTCATGGAGCACTGAGAGTGTACAGCCCAAACCAGTTCCAAACCAGGTTTCAGCTTGATTTTGTTCATTCTGGAAGAATTTTTTGATTGTGACCTCTTTAAATGAGAACTGCTCCCTGTCATCTGATTTACTGCCACGAGACCAAAGAGTGCAATCAACAAAGTTATAGTAGTGTTCAAAGTTAGAGCAAAACCTGTTGCTCATCTAAAAGCCACCAAGAGACAGAAACTGGATGGTGGGAATAAATAAGTGCATAAAACAAATGTATTCATAAAAACAAATGAAACATTTCTGGCAATTCCCCCAAAAAATCTTACTACCTCAAACTGACTTTGAAATAGGTTTTTGTTTTACCTATAATGTGACTGATGTAAGCAGAAACTTTCTTCAGTCATGGATCTACCATAAGAGAATGTTAAATTATATAGAGTATATGTGGGGGGTAAATATACTGTTGCCTAAAAAAATTGGGGCATAAAACTTAGGTAGCACTGCAGCATAGAAGTCAGTTGTTGATTTTAATGTGAAATGAGCCCAGACTAAACCATGGACGGTACAAAATCAACAATAAATCACCACCTTGGGAAAACTCAAGTACATAAAAAGCATAACAGCGGAGCTCCTGAGTGGAGCCCAACAGGCATGGGGCATGATTTCAATGGCTGTCCCATTACCATCCACACTAATCTCTATCGCTATGACTGGAATGAGAAAATGTATTTCTATATATAGGAGAATATAACCCAAATTTATAACACAAATCAGCTAGTGAAAGGTGGTAACAGAAAACCCAGTGTTAACCATGATGACGTAAAATACACAGACTTTGCATTCAATAGGATAAGTTATGGCAGCCACGGCAAATCGGCAGCAACTTATGATAGTGCCAAAAAGGCAGATGTAAACAATTCACTGAACGTCACGTCACTGACACACCGGTTTAGTCTGAAATTCTGTAATTAAAATTAAATACTTTTATAGAAATTTACACGTTGCAGTCATTAGTCGATTTGCTGAAGAATCTTTGCAAGGAAACATTTGGCCAACTTCTTCTGCCGTCTTTCACATTTTGGTATTTTTACATAGATGTGACCTAAATATATCATAAGTAGATATATACATCAGTCTCTGATAAATTATGCTGAATATGTATCGTTTTGCCACCATTTATAAAACAAATTGGATGCTAGTTATTGATTAATTTATTTGCTAGTTAGTTACTTAGTGCAGAAAACAAGCTGAGCTGATGCGCACTATGCATGGATGTTCGGTTAAGAAGAAAAAAAAAAATAAATTCCAGCTGAAGTGGCGGATCTAGTTGCCGGGGTCAAGCGGGGGTCATGGAGGCGAGGAAATGCATCTAGAAGTGAACTGATACACGCATTGCACATGGACATTCAGTTAAAAAGACTTGAACATAGAAATAAAAGTGAGATCATTGGTCGTGTGTATCCTGATATAAAATGTAGCTACATGATATATTACCAAATTTTTTTTATGACTCTTTATTGTGGAGACTGAGTTGTGAGCCGCTGAAGATTTATGGAAAACTTGAAGGAAACTTCCGAAGGTGTTATGGAAGTTTTATGTACTGAACTATACTAAACCACACTGTACAAACAGCAGGATAACAGTCACAGCACAGCTTTATGAAACTTGATTAAAAACTTACATCTGAGATGTGACACATCCTCCACAAATGGTACTTACAAAACACTTCATGCACCCAACCACACACCATGACTTCACTATTTTAGCGACGATTCACTACCAGAAGTCAGGAATTACAGTTGTGTGCAACTGTGTGAGTTGTCTTAAAGGGCTCCTAATAAAAAAGTAGTAAAAAAATTGCTTCTCTATAATTTTTTGGTGAAAAAGTTGAAAAACAAGGCGACTGTAGGCAATGAAAACCAAAAAAATAATTCCGACAAGTATGTTGAGGTAAAAGTATGGCTTGAGGTATGGCAAATGGTCTGAATTTCATTCATGCTATGCAAAAGTATATATATATATATAGAAAAAAAAAAGAAAATTTGTGACACCGAACTTTCTGAAAATTTTGTATTTTCAGTGTTCTTGTTTATTATTCATACTTTTACCTTAATATACTTCATGTAACGTCTGTCCTCATGTGATGGGGTGAATTGCGGTGCCAATGGAAATAAACTACAGCACCTATTCAATCTTTTCGTGTATGTAGAGCTGCCATTAGATGCTGTTGTATCATAAACATCGTGTTGAGATAACCTTTCTTTTTACCCTCTCAATGCCAAGAAAAAATGTCCGTCCTGTTAAACAAGATCACATAAGATGTGAGGCATTAATGTTAAATCATATTCAGTGTATACTCAATACAATATACTCAACAAATACATAAACGTGACACTTTTTTTTTGCTCCCATTTTTCATGAGCTGAACTCAAAAGATCTAAAGTTTTCCAAGTACACAAAAGGCCTATTTCTCTCAAATATTGTTCACAAATCTGTCTAAATCTGTGTTAGTGAGCACCTTTGCCGAAATAATCCATTCACTTCACAGGTGTGGCATATCAAGAGATTAGACAGCATGAATATTGCACAGGTGTGCCTTCAAAATGTGCAGTTTTACTGTATTGGGGGGTGGTGTATGGGAGGGTCAGAAAACTAGTCAGTATCTGGTGTGACCACCATTTGCCTCACACAGTGTAACACATCTTCCATGAAGAGGACACCTCTCAAACGTGCCATCGAATGTGAGCATTTGCCTACTAAAGTTGGTTACGACGGCGAACTGCAGTCAGGTCGAGACCCCAACGAGGATGACGAGCATGCAGATCAGCTTCCCTGAGACTTTTTCCTGACAGTTTGTGCAGAAATTCTTTGGTTACGCAAAGCGATTGTTGCAACAGCTGTCCGGGTGGCTGGTCTCAGACGATCTTGGAGGTGAAGATGCTGTATATGGAGGTCCTGGGCTGGTGCGGTTGTTCCTGAAGTCAGGATGCCAGTTGCATGCTTCCTCATAACTTGCGAGTCATTGTTCTGTGTGATAAAACGGCACATTTTAGGGTGGCCTTTTATTGAGGCTAGCCTAAGGCACACTGGTGCAATATTCATGCAGTCTAATCAGCATCTTGATATGCCTCACAGGTTTTGTCCCTCAAAAAGAGCTACAGAGTGAATTTATAGCCTTATACAGATTTAGGCACGGTTTAAAAGTCGAGCACCCAATGGGATTTATTGTGGGCTGTGTTCCTTTTCAGTTTATAATTAATTAATCATCAACTGAGGTGTTGGAAGTTGAAAGAGTGTCTCTGGAAGAATCAGAAGGCACACTGCCAAAAAAACATTCTCAGAGTAATTTGTTGTAATTTGGATGCAGTTTCAGTAAAAAATTTTTTTTTCAAAAACCTTAGTATATTTTCCTGGATGTCGGAACATATTACGTTTCTACCAAAAAGCAAACAGCCAGCTAGCATCACAATGTATGTGAACACTTGAGAGACTACTGATCATAAAACAATAGCAACAAGATCCTGCATCCTAACGTTTGCATATGAAAAATAAATTAAGCCATATCAGCCATCTTAGTGAAACCACTGATCATCTGAATTTTTTTTTTCTTCCCATCTCAGGACTGCCATTACTTCAACACCCAGCATCAGATATAAAATTACACATTCCTGTTTAATGAAATCATTAATACCTTCTTTAGACCTTTTCAATTATGCTGCATGAATAATTTAATATTCTGGACTGAATAGTGCTGTAATGGATTCATTTTGCTTAGTTGCTTAACAACAAAAGTGACACATTGCTTAATAATTTTTGTGAAAGGCTTTCAGCATCGACCGAACAATGACCAACTATTTTTACTCCTCAAGCTTTAATAAGACTGGGCAAGCCTCTCTGGCATGCTCCCATCTCTGAATCATGCAGCCACGCCAACATCATCTATATTACATTTCTGTTCCAATTAGGAAATCTGAAGACTACAAGACTTTGTGGCTCACAGAAAAGACGTTTGTCAAATCCTACAAAGCAAATCAATAATAAAAGGCAGGGTGTTTGCTTTGGCGCCAATCCCAGGTGAGCTCATTTTAATGACGGCAACTAGAGGCGTTGAGGGATGTTCACATTCACACTCCCATCAATGGACCACCATCTGTGTCATTTAGGCCACGGTCGTGTATTTCCCCCTGTCAAATACAATTCTCCTTGACTCGACGGGGTTCCATGGCTCTTCAAACATAATCAGAATGAGACGAGGAAAAGTCAGAACGACCCATCTGTTCGCTGCCGCCCTCATCCATCCTCAGCATTCAGACACAAGCAAACAATCCATACTCACAGCCTAGCAACAACAGGGACCAGTAATGAATTCAGAACCAGCACTGCAAACAACAAGAGTTGACCAAGAAACAGACTGTGTGCGGTGTGGAATAGTAAACCTGCCCTCAAGACACTTTTAAGCGTTTATATAAGCTAAAATAGCACAAACTGTCAATCACGGCTAGCCTGTTCATGTAGTGCACATGGTAGTCATTTAGTTTAGGGAAAAGCAAATTTAATAGGAAAATGTGAAGTTGTATTTCATAGAACAAAATTAGGAGTGATACAGGTTAAAACTTGGTTACATTCACATAAATATGTGTGTGTGTGTGTGTGTGTGTTGGGGGTTGTATGCTTTTCCCACTTTTTGACCCAAATATTGTTACAGTGTTGATTATCCGTGTTAGATGACACCAGAGTGGTTAGCACATGTTTAAGTTTTCCCTTTGGACTGTTTAAGCTGGCTGTAAACACAAGGTTTTCACTTATTTTTTTCTTTTGGGCACACTAGTGCATCGTGACATGCTGGGCCTTTTGATTTGCTGGCCTTTCCCCACCGCCCGCCCATGCACAGCGAAATCTCTGCCTATCGTGTTCTGCCTCCCAACCCACTGAGCATGGAGCCTTTGTGAAGGAAAATTACACGGCAACAGTGTATAGAATTGCATTTTCCAGGACAGCAAAACAAAACAGAAAATCCTTCTGTGTATATGTTTATGACACTTCCTCAACAAAATGAAATATGAAACTGGATTTCCAGATAGGCGTGGCGCTGACCCAACTCGAAGTCTGCGTGGAGGAGTGTGTTGAGATAGAGGTCGGTGGTATTGTCAAAATCTTTTATAATATATATAATTTTATATCGCTAGTGGCGTACATCACAATATAATATACACCCATTCATCCATTCATTCAATTAAAGGCTTAACATTAGAACAATATGTTATGATTAAAGTAAAATATATTATTTTAAACTTATGTAATGAGCATTTAGCTAACACTATTGCATGAACCTTAATATGTTTTAAAAAGCAATGAGGAATTAGAGCAAACTAAAACATTATAAGTTTGGACAGTCTTACCTTTTGTGTTATATTGAAGCACAGCTTGATCAGTATTTTTGATGATGGTCTATAAATTAGTCTAAAACAAACAAAAAACCCTCTAGACCTGAATCTTCAAATTTTAGGTCCATAGTGTACAACTTCATGAAGACTCAGACTACTGAAACATGTGAGTTTTGTGCATATCAGCGTATAACACGGGACATGACATCAGTTTGAAAGTTTGATGCTAGATGCTACACAGGGGAAATGTACCCTCAGCTCAGCAAATGCAGCATAGTCGGATAGAGAATGCTGTTAGCTTTCCACAGATGTCTAGAATGTTTTTTTTGCACAAAAAATATATATATAGCTAGAACTACCATTTAAAAAAAAAAAAAAAAAAAAAGAAGAAACCATGAACTTTATGGGGGCGATTTGGACCACCTTGTGATGTGTGACCAATTGTACGTTATTTTAAAATAATAATAATTAAAAAAAAAAATCATTGTAACCCTGCACATTGAAGCCAGTTAAGAAACATATGATTTGTGAGTTTATGTCGCAAAATGAGGTGAATGATTTCACCATTAAAAAGGTAAACATTTCTTTAATATTTCAATTTTGGGCAGCAGTATTGCAGTAGTAGTACTGTAGTTAGTGTGCATTCCACAGCAATGGAATTGCTGGCTGTTCCAAACTGCCCCTAGGCGTGAGCATAATTATGAATCGTTATGTGTGTGTTATCCCTGTGATGGTCTGGCAAGCTTTTCAGGATGTACCCCACGTGCGCCCAGTGTCAGCTGAGATGGAAAGTGTCAGTTCAGGAAATGAGCGAGTGATGAGAAATAATTCATTTGTCCCTGACTCTGGGAATACAAAAAGAAAACTAAACAATTACACCGAAAAAAAAACCCTGTCCATTACGTACCACTTAGGATTGCTTTTAATTAATCTAGAGCTGCTCATAATTTATGAAAAACCCAATTCATTTACAATAATACAACAATGTTTTCTACAAGTTTATTTTTATTTTAACCATCAAGAATAAAGCGAACATTCCCACAAGGTCCCAACAAAGCGGTAAAAACATGCTGACATACACTTCAGGTCATCGAGTTGACTTGAAAGTATCATTCATTCCCCCAACAGACACAAACACCCAAAACCCAGAGAGGAGCAGCAAAGCAAAGCTATGGGAAAGTTCAACTTCCCAATTGAGCAGCTCTGCTTGGATGGATTGGGCAAATATTGCTTTTGTGTGGCCATCCTCCCGACCTCACAGGAAGGGCATTATGGAAAGCCTGGTCTGTGCTAAAGCAGCAATGCAGCTGTCCCGTGTTTACTTTGCCCTCTTTTTAGCCCTGAGTATCAATTAGCTCGGCAGCAGAGAGAGTGCAATCAGAGGCGGCCTCCGCTCAAATTAATGGCTTCTAATGCCAAATGTGAGAATTAAAGTCATACTTTTAAACTTTGGATAAAGGAAATGGCTCTCAGATGTGCTCGCGTGTAAAACAAACACCGGAAATTCATGAAAAGTGAATTTCCTCATTAAGTTCAGAAATAACGAGTGACACATTAACAGGGCCAGTAAAATCCTAACAGTGACAGTAAGAGTAAAACGTCAAGAGCTAACGGTGACCGAACCTCCCTGTGGTTTGTCCCAGTGTGCAAGACACACACAATGATTAGAGACAGATTTCCCAGTTAGATTAGCAGACTCAAACAGATTTCTTTGTGGACGCACAGCCATTACGGGCACACAGACTAATATTTGATGCCGTTTTTTCCGTAACACTCATTGGACATGCCGTTCCTAATAGTGGGGATAATTCCAACCAATGTGTCACCAGCGAATGCACGAAAACTGAGAGCATGGATGTGGTTGAATCCATCGTCCGTGCCCTCTTGTGGAAGGCTGGCATAACTAAAACATTGCTCCAAACAACAATCCTGCAAACTTATAAAGAAAATGAAAGAAATGATCGGGTTTGCAGTTCGTAAACATTGGACAGTTAAGACTCTGCACTTGAATGAAATAATGACTGATGTGTAAAAACAGCATATCCTTTTCCACATCTGGATTAAATAAGAAAACAAATGAATGAAATACCTACAGACTTCTTTTTTTTTTTAAACTCGATATTTTTATATGAATATTGCATAAAGTTGAAACTATTTTCCACTTCTCATCCAGGGACATTATACATGATTTCGTTTTAAAATAACTGCAAAAGCTGCCTTTTGATAGTGTCTACTGTTGGACATGCGTTATAAATAAACCTGAAGTTAATTTCATTTCAATAACATACAATACTTAAGATTCAGCTAATTGCAACCAGTTAAATAGACCTTCCTTTCAAAGTGAGCATTAAAATGTATGGTGCTCCTAGTGTATCTCCATGTCCTTACATTCATGCTCTGTTGCTGTTTCTTGTGATGAATAATTATGTGGCAATAGCAAGGTGGATGGCGCAGAATAGTCCCGGAGACAAAACAGCCAGGAAACTATTTAAGACTGTGACATCCACCACATAATTAAGGCCCTGCATTATACAGATGCCCAATTGTTATCAGTCCGTCCATCCATTCCAATCCTTGCCTGGGCTGTAACTTCCGATTCAAAACTTGGTGAGTGTTAAAGCGGTGTGTCGCATACTAACAATAGGTCACCATGACTTCGACCCCATTTAAAAAAGGCCATATTTCCTATATATGCTTTCCCTCACATATACCAAAATAGGCATACTTACACATCTTGGTAAGGGGGAGTGTCGCTTACCAACATAAGGTCACTGCGACCTTGGACACCACTTAGAAGAAAGTGCTTGTCCGGGCGTATTTCCTATATGCTTACCCCCACATATACCAAACATCTTGGAAAGGGGGAGTGTCACATCATGGCTTGTCCAGGCCATATTTTCTACGTTTGGCCTTAAACATACATTAGTTATGGCCAGGTCACTCACTTCAAAGTCAAGGTCACAGCTCACAATCAAGTAAAATTACCTTTGGTGACAAGGGTAAATTTCATCTCTCACTTTTACTTCCACCTTGAAGCAAGCGACCAGACAGATAGACAGACAGAGCATCTATTTCATGCAGTATTCTTGAAATTCTGTTTATATATTTTAAGTGTCTGTGTACTTCAGCCAGAGCAGAGCCCTCAGTGATAGTTGCCATCATAATGTTATCTAGTAGTTTTAGTGTACATATTGTAACATCCGTTAAGAATTTTAAGGTTTTTCCCTTACATTATTTTAAATCATGACAGTCACAGATGATCTCTGAGCACAATGTGAGCAGGTGCAGAACTGTGTCATAGCATCTCTGTAAGAGTTTAAGTATAAACACAATACAGAAACATAAAAAAAGCAAATGAAAACAAGGTTTCTATAGTTTACATATACATATTTCAACCATGACAGAGGCAAGCCAGGTCAGCTGGGCGCTTCGAGCCAAGCTAAACACACTGTATCTAATCCGTTTAAACCAATTCAGAGCTTCCAATCCTGTTCCTGGAGATACATGTCCTTGATGACTTTCAGTCCAACCATAATCATGCACACCTGACAGATTTTATCATCTAATCAAAAATTCAGACTTTAAAGTGAAGAGTTATGGCTATGATTTCATTTCTCAGGTGGACACCATTATGGATGAAGCAAAGATTTTCAAGGAGGTAGGTCTCCAGGAACAGGTTTGGGTACCGATTTATTTATTTATAAAGTGCACGAAAACATAAGTAAACTATACTTTACACTCACATTAGTATATACTACATAAAAACACAAACGAAAACAAGATTTTTAAAGATTTATGTTTCCATTTTAAAGCGTGATGTTGACCCTACCTGTTCCAAGTGACTGAATAACGGTGAATACAACCCATCATTTTTCAGTTTAGATTCTCAAATTTACAAGCCATCATGAGCAAAATCGGATTCTTCTTTGCCTTCCTTTCAGATTTATGTCCCACTGTAAAAACACAAACAGGGAAAGGAGCTTTTTTAGAGATCTGTCCATTCTGGGCTACTGTAGTCACAACATGGGGACACTGTGGAAGAGGACCTGCTCCCAACATAGATATAAAGAGCTCATTCTAAACTAATGGTTCATAATTACAGGCTATTACACACTATAAATATAATTATGAATATTACATTCCATTTCTTGTAATAAATCTCCTGACGTCCTTCAGAATAGATTTTTTATTTCGAGGATTTTTTTCATCCATTCTGTTTGCATCTCATTTCATTTGTTTTCTTGCAAGCCATTAATGTGAAACTGCAGAGTTTTCATTCAACTTACTGAAATAAATAAGTAATTTCAGCTTGCCAGAATTACTCAGCACATCCATGCAAGTTATTTTATTTGAATGCAATCAGTCGAGGTCCACATTAGTTGTACTATTTGTATATATGTAATTTTAGACAAACCCAGGAGGCCAGGTAGGATGCTAATACTTTCCAAACAAAACGGATCCTCATGAATGCCATATTTCTTGTGCATATGCTCCTGCAAATGATTTACTCAGGTTGATAAATGAACTGGTTACCAAAAATCCACTCACTTGTTAGCGACATTAGCCTACATTAGGAAACATTGGACACTAAACATGTCTTGGCTGACTGACTTTATTTGCGGTAAGGGGAAAATTGTGCAAATTTCAGGTCTTTGGCTGAACCATTCCTTGAGTGCACAGTATAAACCTTTTGTGATTTCTCTTGTGCATGAACAAATGATGCAACACCACACAGCTGGACTGGGGGTGGGGGTCTAATCAACCAAGTGTAAAAGCTATCACTGCTTCTGAGTTACACACTATATGTTTGATATTAACCATCATTAGATTATTGACATAATTGACACCCATGTGAAATACCTTATTCTTGCAAATATATTCCCTCAATGATATTGGAAGAGAAAGCGTTTGGCATGGCCACGAGAAATTGGAAACCTTTGCTTCTATGAGTGGCGCCAGTGCACAGAAGTCATCATCTTCAATCTTTTTGAAAACTTTATTGTTTGCATACTGTGTTGAAAACCTCTGGAACTAGATTCTACCCCGCTTTCTAAAGTGGGAGATAGTGACGGAGAAGATTCAGATCCAAAAAGGCTATTTGACCACGTCGTCTAATAATTTCCATATCGTGAGAGGATGAAAATGAAAAAAAAAAAAAAAAAAGGGAAAAAAAAAAAGTTGGCCACAAATGTGCCAAGGAACAATAAATTACACATTTGTGCCAACACCTAGTGACACCTGGAGCAAAAAAGCACAGTGTGAATGATCACTTTAGCAACAAAACAAATGGGTGGATTAAGGAAATGGAAAGAGGAGGGAATGCTTTCCCAGGAACACCATGTTGATAAGAAACTGTCTTCCACCCACATTCAAAACAGCAACAAATCTGTCCGTCTTCCAAATACATACAAATTACTCTCCCTTCATGTCCTCACTTGTCTCTTACTTTAAGATTCATCCAAGATTCACTCACATCCAGTGCTCCTAAAACCACTGATAGCTTTATAAACCAGTTTACCCCTCATAAATCCTCCTCACAAATTGCACCTGCACCCTTCGAAATTCCAGTTGGATTCAACTGACGCTTGGCCTCATTCACAAGTCTAATTGCAAGTTCAACCTTGAGGAGTCCAGCTTTTGAAATCAACATCAGACCCGTGTATATTTTCACTGCCACTCCATGTCTCGAGTCATTTCTTGCTCTACTTCTAACAGACCCTGAGGTACTTTCTCCAATGGGTTTGGACATTAGCGGTTTTCAGAAACTCAAATGACTCGCCGAAGCGTTTGACGAGGTAAAACAATGAATAAACATCGCCATCCTCGTAATCCACATCCAAATAAATCAAAGTGGTGAATGAAACATTCCTCTGGGTGACTCTAGAGAAAGGAGTCACTTTTCAGACAGCTGTTTTTGACATCCCTCATTGGCCAGGAAATAAAAGGCCGGAAAGAAAACATACAGCCAGACACTTTTCATGACTCATTTTGTCAATAGTAAAGAAATGCTCTTCAGTTTTATTAGGCAAGCGCCTTTAACAGTAGACACTATCTAAAAGCAGATGTACAGAAATTCACATGCAGATTTCAAAGTCAGAGGTGACAGCAGTGAGGAAAAACATCTGAGATGGAAAATAAACCTTCAGAAAAACCACACCTGCAAGGGAAGGTCTTTTCTGGGTGATATCAGATAAAATTATTATAAATAATTTCAATACAAGGTATGGAAAAGCTAATATACACTGGAGACGTTGCATCATATGTCATGTTAAGACCTTATTTACTTCACAATTCCAAGAGTTTTGAAGCAAATCAGCTCAGGTAAGGTTAAACTGTAAAATTCTGCACTACACTGCCCCTTCTTTACACTTCATGCCTACAGACAACCTTAAACTTCAGCCATCCTGTCAACCTAATGAAAGATAAAGCGGTTTAGAAATAGTATATAATCTGAGGGGCTGAAAGGAAGTTCCCAGGTAGCCAAGAATCACCAAATGTCAGACTTGATCTTGCTTCTCTTACTGAAGTGTAGTCTAACTAAAAGTTGAGGGGTGGAGACAACTCTGCACGTTTCATGCTAGACAAGTGGGTTTTTGTTCCATGTGGTACACCATCTCACAGGTTAGAGGAAAAGGTAGAGCTGGATCCAGCTCCACTGCTTAAAGTTTAGATTCTGCAGCCAGGGCTAGCTTCAAGTCTCCAGGGCCTGCAGCAAGCTAACTAATCTTCTTCCAGTAACTACATCACATGGAAAAATTTAAATTCACTTACTGCTGCTGCTCTTTCCTCTACTGGTAACAAGTATGAATATATAGCCGAGATATGTCCAGTGTGGACTGTCCATGTGTCTGAAGCAACACCTATGCAAGGTGTCCAGTGCGGATTCGAGGGAAGAGTACCATCAAACAGTACAGTAAGTCAGTGTTTTGAAAAGATATTTAGTATTGTGAATGGGACTCATGGGATGAGCACAGTTTTGTCTTCATTGTTACAGCGGCATCCAATGAGATTTATCCTTGGAACCAAGGGTAAGACAAACAGGGTTTAAATGGGGCTTTTGGGAAGTGCAAATCATTAGGTTATCCATATGGGACCACCCACAACAGATGATGAGTCACAAGCACTGAAGATCCAAGTGGAGAATAAGAGGTCCATGCTAACAGAAGAGAATAGAATCATATGCTTCATGAGGTAATTTCTGAAGATTCCTCTGTTAAAACTTGTTGAGGGATCAGCGAAAGAGTTTCAGATTCGGAAGAGATCCAGAGTCCCATCAGCATCCGGAAAAACTGAGGTCAGACTTTTGGCTAGTACTGAGGAAAAGGCAGAGCTGTATGATGTCCGCTGGTTGCACAGCACCCATTAATCCGAACGCTCTCAATTCCTGACCACCCCACGCACTCTGTTCCACTCCCTTCTCTCCGGAGCGATCGTTCACGCACAAAACGCACATATCTGGCCTGAACTGAAAAGATGCTGCAGGTGCAAGCCATCTGAAAACACTTCGGAGCCCCCACCACTGAAAATTAATTACCAGTTACACAATGGAGATGTCGTGCGCTGCATGGTAATCACTGCCTCCATGAATCACCAAGGCTGTTTTGAATCAGGAACCGAGACGATTTGAAGGATCTCCTCTCCATAAGGGAGGATTAAAGGAGGAAGCATGCGTTCTTCCGTCACACCCAGCATTGTTGGCCGTGTTGTGTAATCATGCACAAACCCCGACGAACAGGACTTACGAGGACAAAGATAAACTTGTATGTTTTGGATTAACATCAGCACACCATAGGATTTGAGGTCTTTGGGATATTCAGCTAAAATTTCCCAAAGCTTAATATGAAGGACTGATTTGCTGTCAACGTATTATGTTCCACCAGTGACCTAAGATAATTAGAGTGATTTATTTACTGAGCCGCATGATGAAAAGATGGTCTGCACTATGGAAATCCAAACAGGCCATATTTAGGCAAGGATCTTTTTAAAAAAAGTTTGAAAACCATTGCTTTTTCCCCCCTCTAAAACTGACCATATCTTGGGCAGTTTAACAGCCACTGTGGAAATCTCTATTTTAAAAGGATTGTGCTCGTCATGCAGAATACATCATCCAATCATAACTAAGATCAGCAGACCAAGTCCAGTCAGCATTATATAATCAACATTTATTCACTACAGCAAAATGATGCAGTTTGCTTTTTTTTAATTTTGTTCAGTAACTCATGGTAAAGAGCTAATGAACAATCTGGAAGGAGATGTGCTGGCTCTGAGGAACATTTGGACAGAGATGAAGAAACACTCATCATGGGACAAAATAGGGCTTTCTGAGGTTTATTGCTAACCTTGACCCCCCTAATTTGCTCTGCTTTTCTTGAATGGACAGTATTTTACTTAATGTTTCCATATGATACTAAACCTTTTTCTGAAAACCAAAAAAAGTAATCAAATGAAATTGAGATGAGATTCAATGCGAAACAATATAAATGCCAAGTACCACATCATAACATAACCCGTGTCTTTTCCCACTTGGCTCATAATGGAATTAAAGTAAACCTACTGCATGATTCAAGATTTTCACCTCTGCCAAGTAGACTGTGTTTTACCCTTGGTTTGTGTGATTTTTAGCAGTGCAGCTTTTCATGAAGTTTTTACCTGAGGTGGGGCTTTTGACAAGAAATCCTCCATTAGAATTTAGATATGATCTGGATCAAACTCTGAATGCAGGAATTTTTTTAAATGATTCATTACCATTGTGAGATAGGATGATTGACATTTTGGTGTATACTTGGGATTGCTGGGCTTGGTGGCAGTTTGCACTGTCCGAGTGCTCTTGTTTTTACTGCATCTTCCCTAAAACTCCATCATTTTATTGACAAGTGCAAAGACATTAGGCTAATTGGCTATTTCAAATTGTCATCAGGTGTGAGCATGAATTTCGTGAAACACTTTGTTTAAAAAATGATGGAAAAAAAAAAACAAACAAACCCAAACAGAACTCACAAACTTAGGCAATATCACACTCGCAATCATGTGGTTGAATCACAGCCATCCTGATATTTAGTACAATACTGCTTTAGAACCAGTCACTGGGTCATGGGTGGAAAAACCTGGGCTTTATTAACTGGAATAAACACCAGAAAAATAACACTGAAAACAAGAAGAAACAAAAGCAAAAATACAAGTAGAAGTCTGGAGGAATGAGCAAACAGAGCACTAAACAAAACACTGGAGATCATCAACAAGCACTGTGTTGGGAGTGGTGCGTCGTAATGACGGGTGCTTGACAAGCCCAAACTGGCTCAAAGTTCACACGAGTGCCCCCTGGCTCTCTGGCATCTATATACAGTATTTATTACAAACAGCCTTCATGTGTGGTCATGTATGTTCGCCTTTGAACAATACTTTCATAGCAAATATATATCATACTTAATAGTGCTATCCCGAGCATTTAGAAAATTTTAGAATACAATTTTTATGTATCATCACTAAGTCCTAATGGATATTTTAGACTGATATTCATTTATACTTCATAAATGTGATGATCAAAGTCAATTCTTATTTACAACTTTAAAACATTGTGGGTTGTCCCGTTAAATGCACCAGTTAGCAGTGCTCTACCAGGGGCCAGACACCGTGTCTCTCTTTCACAGTGTCCCACCAGTGTGTCACATGACCGATATACTGCGTGTCTCAGAGTAGCACTACGACCCTGGGAGGTCCCACCCACAGGGCTTAATACATGGGTCATGTCATATGAACTCAACCAGAGGTTCAATGGTGACCGAGTCAGATTTGGCTGGAAAAAATTGTGTTGGTAACTCTATTTATATAATATATAATATAATTTACATTTGCCAAATTCTAGGCCAAAATTCCAAAGGGTTTCTGTGCGGTGGCCCTTCAAAAAAGGGTCTTGCACCCATTTTTGACACTCACAAATTGCGCTTGTTCCTGTTCACCCAGTTTTGGATGCCAACATCTCTGAAATGGAATTAAGATATCTGCCTGAATGAGAAATACTTCACATTACTGACAGACCTGTAGTTTAACATAAGCTGCCATGGGGAGAAAAACATCTACATTTCACAAAACTATTTACATATAAAGAGGTGAGAAAACAAGCCGAATTTTTGATTAAAGGATTAACATGTTACATTTATGTAGATTTAATTTTGTTACTGTGGGTAATTGCCCACACAGTGAATTTGTCAGTCAAAAATTGGTCTAAGTGTGCATTTTTTGAGCTGAAGCCCTTTTTAGAGCCCCCATAATTCTAAGTCAAGACTTTGGTGTAGTTGATAAACATTCTGCAGATAGTCATGTCCTCAAATAGCAGAAATCCAGCCTCAATAGCCTGTTGTAAATCACTTTCTAGTATGACAGTTGCCCCCTGAAATTTGCAATTTTCATTTTTGCACATAAAGACATCACTACTTTGGAGGCCAATAACTCGGAAGCTAGAAGAGATAGGCCTTGTCTGATGACATATTCTAAAAGCCTGGCTTCATATTACACTTGTAATTCGTGAAATGCTGGGTCCACGCTTACTACGTATAGCAGGCAGATATCTATCTGGGTGCACAAGAACAAGCACAATTCATGACTGTCAAAAATGGACGCAAGACCCTTTTTTGAAGGGCCACAGCACAGAAACCCTTTGAAATTATGGCCTAGAATTTGGAACAGGTTCATTATATATGTAGAAGTACCAGCACAATTTTTTTCAGCCAAATCTGAGTCGGTCACCATAGGAGATTTCCAGACTTTGGTTGAGTTCATATGGAATAACCCACATTGCTTCTAGTTTTTGTTTTGTTTAGAAGAGTGTATTTTAAAAAAATCTTACAAAAAAAATTGTGCAAAGTGTATCGATGACAATAGTCATCACAGGGTGTGTGTGTGTGTGTGTGAGTGAAAAATAATTTGTGGTTGTTTTGCCAGGTGTGTGACATTCTCACTGTGGAAAAATGTATGATTATACTGGGAATTTATCTCTAAGGCTGTAGAGTTGGAAGACATTGAGGCTGAGAGTTAAGATTAATAAAAATAAAGTGTGTTATATGTAATCTGTAATATGTGCCTCTGTATCCTTTAAAATCTCAGATCTGAAATTATGTAAATAACGTATGTTTTGTATTCTGGTTTAAAGAAAGAGTACAGGGTTCTCCTGAAGTAAAGCACCATGGCTCATCAGTCACACACATTCTGTAAGATTTTGCCTGTTTACTTTGTGGTTGAAACCCCATGTGAATACAAACACAACCAAAGTACACAGAGAACAATGCTGAACTTTCCCCACTAACCTCAGCACTGGGGTTCGGTTTGGGAGATGGAATGAGGTCAGTGTGCAAGTCAACCAGAGACTGTGAGGAAGCCTGAAAATCCTGCCGTGGAATTACACACTTTACAACATTTATGGTTTAGTCATCACACACACACACACACACACACACACACACACAGAAGGCAAAAGCATATACACAATCTCAAACAAAAACACAGATGGACAAACAGGACACACAGACTCCTGTACACAAACAGGAAAACCCCACATAAAACATAAATGAAGGAACACAAAAACCTGACAAAAGACACAAACATGCACAAAAACCCACAAAGACACATTCAAAAACACACACACCAAATGTAGACAAAAAAACAGACACACACCCAAACTCTCATACAAACATGGTCATACAGACACAGACAAAAACACACAAAGAAAAAAAAATAAACACACATTCATTTTACCAAGCACACACAACCCCTGCAGAGCAGCCTTGCACAGTATGCTGTAACCACATATTGGTCTGTCACCACAGCCATAAACCCACATCACCAAGTTCACACTGTGTACTCGCCATAATGTGCATGCGTGCACACACACAAAGACAGAGAGAACAGGACAGACAAAGACTCACAAAGGAGAGAGACAGACAGACGGAGAGGCGATACAGGGTGAAGAAGTCTGATAAGAAAGATGGACAGACAAACAGGAAGAAAGAAAAAGACAGACGAAGATGGAGGAAGAAAGACAAGCACAAAAAGCACACTGATGGGGGGAGGGAGAGAGAGAGTGAGTGTGTGTGTGTGTGTGTGTGAGAGAGAGAGAGAGAGAGAATTGGGGATGTTATTGCATGCGTTTTGACCTTTCCTTGCTTTGGAGAAAGGTTTGGCTTCAAATTCACTTTTCCTGGAATAAACAGTCCAAGTGTGGTCTGATCCTGAGCAGGTTCACACACTTACAGACATGGCAGAGCGATCGCTCACACTCATCAGGTGATGAACTTTTCCAAAACACTTCCTCATAAAAGTGAAATGACGGGCAATCGCACAACAGGAACGCTGGAAAACTCTCCAAGCATTGTTCTAAATAACGGTGTTATCTGAGGCACTCTTAAACAAACGGCTCTAAGTGCAGCGCTCCCAGGCCGATTATTTATACGACTGATTCGGCTTTGCTTATTCATTTCTCATAAGCCTTTCAGTGATTTGCAGCCTTCACAATCAGTTTCTCAGGATAATGCCGAAAACTACCAGAGCCGTTCCCAGTGCACACACTGTACGATCAAACATGTGGTGACTAAGAGATTCTGGTAAATCACTCACAAGGGGTCACGCAGCACAAGTCTGAGGAAAGTTACGCAAACTGTGTTTAAAAAGGGTTTCTCAGTACATCAACAGAAAAGGGGGAAAAATATCCAAGTAGAGCTGAACACAGGGCTCAGCATGGAGAAGACCAGAAGAGACTGTGATAAACGATCAGTTCCATTTTTTGAACTTTTACTCATTTTCCCCTTTGAGTGATACAAAAATAAATAGATAAATAAATAAATAAATAAACAAACACTTGACAACACATTACATAATCATTGCCTCAGAACTCATATGCACAAACCTCCAGGTCCAACACATTGTTACCATAGGAACAACTCATCCACAATGACTTGTTGTTGATATGATCAAGTTTTACGTAAGGGGGTGTTGATTTATTTTACATTCACAGGAGTCTCCGGCATCAGCCTCTTGTTAAAGTCAGCAGGTTTTCCGCCACATGACAGACTTCACGATACGAGTTTACAGGCCCATTTACACCAGAAGCATTTTCGTGCTAGGGCGACATGGGATGGTGCAACTTCAATAATTTAAATTTTATGGAACACTGTAAATTAATAAAAAAAATTGGCACATATCTGGTCTATGAGCAATAAAATATGTACGCATGTAAAAAAAAATAAATAAAAAATTAGGAGTCCAACAGAGGTCAGCTGAAGATGTCATCACTTTTTAAAGCTTCATACATCCAAATAATAAAAAATTTCAATTTCATTAAGCAAGCAACAGATCATTTTCATCTGCATGGACTAATAATACGATAACTTTGGATATGCACTTGAAAATCCATGTATTTGATTTGTTCAAACACGTTTTATGCACACAACTGCCATATCAGATTATCCGATATAGATTAAACAAACCTTTGAACAGATTCTATTTAATTGACGCTTCTGCAGGACTCTTGCTGCAATCGCCCAAATGCCTCCAGACCGTTTTTTAAGCTGAATTATCAAGATAAAACAAATACAGTTTTATGTACTAGGTAAGGGGCAGGTGGTCCGGTGGTAGGGTGCTGGCTTACTTATCCGAAGGTTTGGGGGTCCCCACCACCAAGTTGTCAATGCTGTCCCTCCAATGCAGCTAACTGGGTTATTAAAGGCCAGCCATGTCCCTCTCTGTCTGTGGTAAGAGGCATGTAAAAGATCCATTGCTGTCGTTCGTAAAGAGAAGGCTATTGGGTTGCCGTCAGTGTGTTTCTGCCCTGCGATGGCCTGGCGAGCTGTACTAGGTGTACTCTACCCTCGCACACAGTCGCTGAGGTAGGCACCAGCCTCCCCGTGCCCCTAAATAGGATTAAGCGGTTCAAAAAATGAATGAATGTACTTCGTAAAAGAATGTTCTTATTAAAAATAGCTACTTTGGTTGTATATAAATTGTTCTAACAAATGAGGCATATTTTTTCCCCTTTTTTTTCATGTTTTTTGTGATTTTCAACCCAATAAGACCCACATAAAAGGGTTTTACGGAGCTTTTGAAAAATGTTCAAGTCCCTTCATCAGGTGCTGTTTTAATTTTTATTACTTTATAATTTTTGATTTCTTTTTTTTTTAGTTTATAAATGTAGAGCAATTTTTGCTTAAATCTGACTTCAGTCATTTTCTTCCAACTTTGTTTGTTTATAAATAAAGTGGATTGTCACAAACACTCATTTGCCAAAATTCAAACCCTACTATTGTAGTGGGAAGGATGGAGCCTCTCTCAGCCGACACCGGGTGAAGACGAGACACACCTTGGACGGCACACCAGACCATCTCCAGGTGACACAAACTTCCATTAACATTCACATTCACACTTTGGGGCAATTTGGTACAGCCAGTTGGCCTAACATGCATGACTTTGGACTGAAGGAGGAAACCGGAGTCCCCAGAGGAAACCCACACAAGCACAGGGAAAATATGCAAACTCCACACAGAAATACCTGAGCCCGGGAATCGAACCCAGGGCATTCGTGCTGAGAGGAGGACATGCTAACCACTACACCACCATGCTGCTCTAAACACAAACAAACAAACAAACAATTCTTTTTTTTAAACAGATATTACATTTTACTTAATGTAGCAGCAACTTTTTTTTCTTTTATATGACATATTTTATTTCCACACCTATCTTCAACAATCAAACAAACAAACAAACAAACAAACAAACCGTTAGTTGGTATTTCAACCAGAAGTTATTTTGTCAACACTAAAGAAACTGACATTTTTGTGAAATTGTTGCATCTCTCACCTGTTTAAACAGATGTTTGAAGCCCATTCATGCTTTTTAATTAGTTTAATTTGAAAGCTGAACTTCTGTGATGAGTTTTCTGCCTCCAGCCAAAAAAACAAACCCAAAAATAACCTATTTTAAGTTCCTACATTAATGGACGGAGACTATTTTAGAAACAGTCGTTAGCATCATTAACTGCTTCTCACAAACATCCGACTTCCGGTTCGAGAAGTTTGGAAACATGACGTTTGCTTTGAAACGTCCTGCGTGCGCGCGCGCGTGCGCGTGGACGCGAGGCTGCTCAAGAGCGCCCCCTAAGTGCCACACACGACTCATTCATTCATTCATGCATTCATCCATTCATTTCCCGCGGGGATTCTGGAGCCCATCTCAGCCGACTCTGGGCGAGGGCGGGGTGCACCCTGTACAGCTCGCCAGGCCATCACAGGGCAACACTCACACAACCATTCACACACACTCTCACACCTAGGGGTGATTTGGAACAGCCAGTTACTGTGCATGTTTTTGGACTGTGGGAGGAAACCGGAGTACCCGGAGGAAACCCATGCAAGCACCGATAGAACATGCAAACTCCACACAGTAAACGTTCCGAGCCTGGGAATCGAACCAACGACCTTCTTGCTGTGAGGTGGACGTGCTAACCACTGCGCCACCGTGCCGCCTAGGTCTGTAATGGACTCTAATTACCTCAGTTCCCCAAACTGGACCAAACTGCATTTTTTCGTCTCACAGATAGAAATGCGGCAGAATTCTGTTTGTTTGTTTATTCATTTGTATACATTTTAATTTCATTGGACTGTTGCCCAAAACTTGTCTGTATATAAAAAAAATTATGTATGTATATTATAATTGCATAATAAGTGGCATAGTAGTTAGTATATCCAGCTCACAGCAAGAAGGTCCTGGGTTCGATTCCTATGTTTGGGCATTTCTGTGTGGAGTTTGCATGTTCTCCCCATGCTTGCTTGGGTTTATTCAGGGTACTCCAGTTTCCTCCTATAGTCCAAAGACATGCACATCAGGCTAACTGGCTCTTCCAAATTTCCCCTAGGTGTGTGTGTGTGTGTGTGTGTGTGTGTGTGTGTGTGTGTGTGTGTGTGTGTGTTGCCCTGCAATGATCTGTTGAGCTGTTCAGGGTGTACCCTGCCTTCACCCAATGTTGTCTGATATAGTCATCAGCCTCCCCGTGACTCTAGTAGGATTAAGCAATTTGCAAATGAGTGAGTAAGTGAATGATTATTGATAGGATGTATGCATATATGTACATGTATATATAGCTTGTGTGAATTTTATTTAATTTCTTTTTTAAAAATTGCATCTGGCTTTGATGTCCACCATGACCCTGAGAAGGATGAGCAGTAATTAAAAATGCATAAATAAACTCTCACATCTGCCCCACCGATGACCAGATATTATTATTTTATGAACCACATGAGTGGTTTTTTCGATGCATTATCGTTCTTGCAAACATTTCCACCCACAGTTTTGTTTGAAGAAAGTCTTCATAATGCCTCCAGGAGCAAGAAACATGGTTTGGGTTTTTAATGAAACACACTCAAAGTGTCCATGTAAACATCCTGCTTCAACTGTGTAGGGCTGTGGGCAAAGCCGCTTAGTAATTAGTTCAACATGAGCTTAAATTGTAGGATATTTGCATGATGAATGACCCAATTGAATAAGAGCATTAAGGCTTACACACCCCATAACAATATAGCACTGCAGGGCTGTGTGACCAAACTACAAAGGCAGATAAAGCTGAAAGCATGTTTGCTCTCTTTTTTTTCTTTAGGGACTTTTCTATTTCTATAAGATACATTGGGAAATGTCCCAAATGTCAGTGACATCGTCACAGAAATTTGTACATTTCAAATGAAGGAAAATGAGAAAAAAATTTACCTGTCTGTATGTAGAGCCATTGCAGTATGTAGTCTACAAATGCCTTCCTTCTCGATATGAAGCGACAGAGCTAAACTATGAACCACTGTGCCATTATTTTACTATTTATATTTTTCTTTTTTTTTTCATTCATTTTCAGAACCGCTTATTCCTAATTAGGATCGCGGGGAGGCTGGCGCCCATCTCAGCCGACTCTGGGCGAGGGCGGGGTACAC
>JAOUQZ010000025.1:3552665-3570839 GCA_028564935.1 Neosilurus hyrtlii | reverse complement strand
CACAGAAACGCCTGAGCTGGGAATCGAACCCAGGACCTTCTTGCTGTGAGGCGGACGTGCTAACCACTGCGCCACCGAGCTGCCCTCTTATTATTATTATTATTATTATTATTATTATTATTATTATTATTATTATTATCATTATTATTATTATCATTATCTCCACCAAGGAGGTTATGTTTAACCTTCAGTATATTTTTCTTGTGTGATTCTTAATGGCATTCTGCAAAAAAGTTATGCCTGCATTTCCATGAAGGTTCTACCAGAGCTGGGGCTTTGGAACAGAAAGACTCTTGAAGAGATTTTGGAGATGATCAGGATCAAATTCTGAGTCAAGGAATTTTTAAACAATGTGAGATAGGACAGGTTTTTTGTTTCTGTTTTTTGAAAGTGTAGTATTGGAGCACAATGGTTCTTTTAAATGCCTCTCACCATAGACAGTGAGAGACATGGCTGGCCTTTAATAACCCAGTTAGCTGCCCTGGGGAGGACAGCAATGGCAACTCGGTGACAGTGGGTCTTGAACCCCTGCCCTTCGGATCAGTGAGCCAGCACCCTACCACCAGGCCACCACTGCCCCTAATTTTGTATTATTTATTTATTTGTTCCAGTATTTATAGATGTGAACCCTTTAACTCTTCCAAGGAAATACTGGATTACTTTACAACTCAACTAAGAATGTGAACAAGACTGTCAATGTTTTTTCTAAACAAATTGAATTGGTATTCATTCATTGATTTTCTAAGCTGCTTAATCCTATTTAGGTTCACGGGAAGGCTGGCGCCCATCTCATCAGACACTGGGCGAGAGTGAGGTACACCCCGGACAGCTCACCAGGCCATCGCAGGGTAACACACATGCAACCATTTACATTCACATCTAGGGGCAATTTGGAACAGCCAATTAGCATACTGTGCATGTTTTTGGACTGTGGGAGGAAACCGGAGTGGCCGGAAGAAACCCACGCAAACACGGGGGGACATGCAAACCCCGCACAGAAACGCCCGAGCTGGGAATTGAACCCAGGCCTTCATGCTGTGAGGTGGACGCGCTAACCACTACGCCACCGTGCTGCCTGAATTGGTATTACATCTCCAAATATAAATAAATTAGCAACCTGACATGGTATTTACTGAACATTAAACTTTTTACTCAGTGATTTGGGATTGATAACTAACTATCTATGTATCTACATATCCACTGCTTTGTCAGCAAGATATTTATACATATGTACCCCACCTCGAACTTGAATACTTATCAACTAGTGTCACTTTAGTGACTTCACAGTCACTTTAAACTTATCTGTGCACATATTTAG
The DNA here is from genome assembly GCA_028564935.1 of Neosilurus hyrtlii. Lineage (NCBI taxonomy): Eukaryota > Metazoa > Chordata > Actinopteri > Siluriformes > Plotosidae > Neosilurus > Neosilurus hyrtlii. Next base: position 3,569,521 of record JAOUQZ010000025.1, on the reverse strand, counting down.
GGGTGTATACTATTTACATTTTTTTACTGTACAAGAATTTCATTACTGGTAATGATGCTCCACTGTTGTCTGTATATAACATTAAATCAATCAATCAATCAATCAGTCAGTCTATCTATTAATCTATCTATCTATCTATCTATCTATCTATCTATCTATCTATACTGTGTATATTGCGTATATTGTGTGTTTGAACTGAGTGTTAAATCTAGAATAAATAATCGACACTATCCATTGGTTGGTCCATAGTTAGAATCCTACGACAGAAAAAAAAAATTCAAACTAGAACTTTTAGGAAGCTAAGATACAAATAATATCCAAATATCCACATAATATACAAAGGAACCCTTGACGCAGGGTCTAGTGGACAAAGCTTAATGGTTGTACTAATCATAATCCCCAGCTGGTTCCTGTGCTAGATTTGTTGAAAAACTCCTGGTATTCTACAAGCTGTCCTCAGTTGTTTATGAATGCTGTGGGCTGAACTCAAGATCAACCCTCGTTGTCTACTCGGTACTTCACATTACCCAGACCATTGACGCATCTGTGGCCATCCAAAGCCAAATTCATCTTTTTTTTTTATTTTTTCTTTTTTTGCTTGGCTTTTTGGGAAATGGAAAGAGTTTGAGAAATTATCCGAAAAATGTTTGGAGGCCAGACTTTATTTTCCGATTCACATGGCATGCTTAGAAACATCTGTTGGAAGTTCATTACTTTCTCCATCAGTCAAGGATTGCTGCCCAAAAGCTTTAACCAAAAGGGCGTTTCACGAGGCAGGTGAAATCGATATTTCCCCACACAATCATGAGAACTGGGTTTGACCTGAAAAGCTGGGTTTTAGAGCACAGACTAGATTCCTGCAGCACATGGTAGCAGAAAAGGGGCCAGCATGTCAAGTGTATATCTTCAAAGCAAAACTTTAAGATTTATATGTGCATTATGTCAAGATTAACGCGATAATGTTAAGCAGTAAATACAGAGGAGAGCAAGTCAACTGACCGCAAAAAAGGTGGTCCAGGTTTCTGCTTTGTTCTTGGGTGGCCCATCGTGTTTTCCCCTTTAAAAGGGGGCCTATGGTATTCACCGCTTTTCAACAGAGAGCAATATTTCACATCAATATAAATAATTTATTGATATAAATTCATAATAGACAGTGTTATAAAAAAAACATTTTGGAGCAAAACGTATCGATTTATGATGGCTTTTACCGATTGTAGGGGTAGCCATCTCATAGCAAAACACCTTGAGATTACGTGGGATGATGAAATAGCACGTCCCAATCAGATCCCAGAAAAAAGATATACAGGGATATATATCTGAGCCAGAATGGCCAGCCATGAGTATCGAATAGGCAAACAAAAGATAATGCTACCTCGATGCTGAACCGGAGAGGCAGGAAAATAAAGATTGGTCCGATTGCGACAAATATATGATTCGGCCAACCCTGAATGAGAACCTGCTGTTTTGAAGTTCCCAGGCAGTTCACTTTCGGACTGGAATCCACTGCATGATGAATCACGAGGATTTTCCTGTCCTGAAAAGTCTCCTGCACCAATTTTATGAATTCAGAGGCAGAGGAAATCAATTAAAATTGCACTATTTTGTCTAGGCATAGGATACAGGCATTTGGTCAAATTACTTTATATTTTTACACTTTCCTATCTCATTGTGTTACAAATAATAGTTTCACTACATCATAATCTCATTGTGAGTAGTCAATCTGGGAGTGTCTGCTAGATAGGAATGGTGCTGCCAATTTCTTTGAAAAAAAAGCTCTGTTATTATTTACTGGGGCCATGCTTCTCTTCTAAATCATGTTTAATTGTATATTAAATTAGTACTAAATATGATGAAAGTAATTTAATCTAGTACTATAGGTCCTCTTTAATTTTAAAGCAAAGAGAGCAGTAAGCGAGAGAATACAGGGCAGTTTACAGGGCAGTGATGATAAGATAGTAACTTTAGCAAAATTAAGTAATGCATAAACAAGAGTCAAATTTTTGCATCAAAGTAATTTACAGGTTTTTCTTCATTATTATCCATATTATCATGCTCATCATCATCCAATTCCTACTGATGACACTATGAGGTCCTTCCTTTCGTACAGTTCTGTTAAAGGGAATGTGTCACCAGTTGGGCATACAAACTAGGGACTGTTATTTATTTTTTTAAATTTTCTCCTCTATTTTAGTTGTATCCAATTCCCACCTGTCAAGTGTTGCCTTCCTTATCACACAACCACCACAAACCAGGGAGGGGCATAAGCATGCACATGCCCCCTCCATGACATGTGATGCTGCCACCCACCTCTTTATGAACTGCTGTGCATGCGTATTTGAGGTGACCTAACACACTCAGAGGGAAAGCGCTATCCATCCCCTTGTATGAATGAGGTCACAGATGCCAATGACTGGCTTGTGATTGGTGTGAGTGACAGGGAAGTGAGCGTATGCCATCCCTCCCTCTCGTGATAGCTGGGCCAGTTAGGTCCCATGGGCTCCCGGTCACAGATGGCATCAACCTGGAACCGAGCACTGGCTATTCTTCATTAGATATCCTACCTCTCTTTGGCGTAACTTAAGCAAAAATAAATGGCTGGCAAAAGCCGAGCAAGTCTCAGACAAGCAGCCCTTTAAAGGTGCTTGTGTCTGTTTTCCTGAGCTGAGTTTTGAATGAGTAATCCAGTATAGACTTGCATACATTTGGCTTCCTCAATATTTTTAAAGTGTAATTTCTGCCCAGTTTCTTGATCAGCGAATTAATCAGGGTCCACGATTTAGACCAGTTAAGGAATTGGCTCAACACATGAATTAAACGCCACCTTTTGTTACCTTTTGAATCAGAACGTTCCACATCTCAACTACAACAAAGTTTTCTTTACTTTTACATGATATTCATTAGGATGAATCAGGGATGTCTAAGCTTAGAAAAACCCCAGCAAATGGTTAGCATTTATAGTTTGTAATGCCAATGTTGGAAAGCTTGCTAATGCTTCGGAGATTAAGAAAAAAGCTGTTGTTTTTTTTAACCTTAGTCAAAGTTTTCTGACATTCTTTGATGAAAATAGCACTAATCTAACAACGTCTTTTTCTTTTGTCAATGCGTCTCGCATGTTTACATTCATTCATTCGTCTTCAGTAACAGTTTCATCCAGGAACCACAAAAACGTAAGTCCAGAATATACCCCGGATCATGGGATGTCAATACATTACACGACATCATTCATGCCTGGGAGTAACGGGGATGTTTTTGAAAGATGGGAGGACACTGACAATCCTATTAAAACACATGAGAGAACTTGAGAGACGCCATTCAGAGAGCATGTTTCCCTTTGTGCCTTTAAACATTTTTGAGAGGTTACACATTAATAATTTCATATAAGTGAAGGTTTTCTAGCTATACACCTGCTTGTATCAGCTAATGTGTATAAAAACAGTGACTGCACAGTGATGTAGTGGGTCCTGGATTCGAGTCTCAGGCCCGCTGAGTGTGTTTCTGTTTGGAGTTTGCATGTTCTCCATGTGCTTGACTAGGTTTTCTCCAGGTTCTCTGGTTTCCTCCCCCGGTTCAAAGACATGCACATTAGGATAATTGGCTGTTTCAGATAACCCCAGGTGTGAGGGGTGGCCTTGGAGAGCTGTTCAGGGTGTATGCAGCCTTTGCCCAGAGTCAGCTGGCATAGGCATCAGCCTCCCGTGAACCAAATAGGATAAAGCGGTTTGACAATTTCATGGCTGGCATCAAAACGTTCTAACTCATACAGGTCTACAGGTCCGAGTGTTCATTTGGACAAATGTAGAATTAACTAAAGTCCATAATATATTCAGTTTGTCCTTGCAGTCAAAGCCAAAGTACTGTAATATCTCCGATTTAGAGGAAAGCAATAAAAGTATTAACTACCATGGAGATGAACGGAAAATAATATCCAGTCGATTTCCGCTTGCTTAAAGCAATGTGGGGCTTCAGAGGAAAGAAAAAATTGAAGCAGTAAATCAGTGATTTGTTAAAATGGCACACAGGCAGTTACGACTAATAACGTTGATCCAGAGTGAGGTATGTTCTCTGAAACCTTAACCACATCCCTTATTCCTGACACTAGACTAAACATTTTAAGGGAAATACCTGAATGAGTTGGTACACATACCACAGTTAATAACATTGTTTTTGTTTGTGTCTTTTTTTTTTTTTTTTTTTTAACAAAAAAAGGAGACTGATGATCACTCAATCCCCAGACGTTTTTCATAACTTGTCTTTGGAAAAGAAGCAGACACACAGAGGCTTCTCAAATCCCACATCCTGTTAAAAGCTGTGTTAGGGTTTGGAGAGGGCCAGCTTGGTAGGATGCTGGAACCAGCCTGGTGATCTCACGTTCCCGTCTGAATAAATTGGTCTGCCCTGAAAAACGAGCGTGAGACTGCTATTTGTTGGTCAGTCATGTGTTCGCTTCAATTCCCCCCACACATCCCAAACCCCCGCCTCCCCGGTAATACTGGATTTTGAAGCAGTTGTGATAGAAAAGGGAGGGAGATGATGGAGCCTCATTCCTGGGAGAGATTTAAAAGTTTAATATCAGTTACAGTAAATCTTATCATGAACACAGAAAGGTGTATCCAGCTGATTTCCGTTTATTTAAGGCTGTGCTGACCTTTCGCACCAGCCAAGATCATTACGAATCAAAAGAACTTGAGATATGAAACAAGAGCTGCTGAAATCTCAATAGAGTCAGCTCGGAAAACAACATCTGTCAGGCTGATGGCGAAATCGTGGAGCTAAGGTGACTCTAAAGTGAAGTAAAACTTCCAGAATATACAGTGAATGTCACATGAATGTGTGATTGTTGTAAAATATGTCAGCGTTAGTGCAGCGTGGGTTAAAGACCAAGTGTGACTTGGACCCCATTCAGATCTGAACGAATCTTTTCCACTGAAATTCCTGCCCAGGAACAAAAAACGCTGGATTCTCATGTTTCCCCAGAAGGAGAGGTTTTAAACAGATTAAAGCAAATTTACAACCTACTTAGGAACAGTACCAGGTTCAGCGGTGTTTAAAATACAGATTTCATTCTGTATGGCTGTTTCTTGACATTTGGTGACTTTTCTCTGTCTTCGTTGCTGCCATGGCAACAGCTAGCAACATTTACGTGATGTCACTGTTAAAGCTGTCTTCATTGAAACGTGTCTCACCACAGCAAATGAACCATGCTCAATTATGATCATACAAAGCAGCGATAATCCAGTGAGAACACACTGGAAGTGGTGTGCTAGTGCACGTGGTAAGAAATAAGAGGAATTCACATATGACACAGTAAGAACCTGTTTGGACTTAATAAGGGATATATATAGACATATATAGTATAGTATTTAGTGTTTGAAACAGACCTTAAAAAAATTAAGAGAAAGAAAAGGACGAGAAATCGTATAAATCTGTTTTAATTTGCATCATACAAGGAGTAGCAGGCTATATTGGTACAAAATAACAAAGAAATCTCATCTCAACTACACATTTGTCATTCACTGTATGAAGTAAAAGAGTGCTTGCTGTGTTGGTCGTCCAGGGCAGTGATACAGCATCAAGCCTCTTTTACACTGTACGATTCAGTCACACTGTATTACACGATCCCAGAAAAACCCAAACCATACTCAAATTCCATCTTAAATGAAGTTTCTCCAGTGATATCAATTCCTGCAGTTAAGGAAAACCTCTACGTCCTGTGTACTTTATCAAGCTGAGCGATCTGGGCTTGAGCACAAACATTCTTTAAAATTAGCTTGAGGTAATAAAGATGTAAAGTTTAAGTTTCCATTAGCATGTTTTTGTTAACACTTCGACATCCTATAAGCTCTACTTAAACCAATTCGAAAGCAGATTTACTTCTGAACAAGCTTTGAAGTGTTGCTCATCATCTAAGATTCTTCCGCAACATTTTAAACACTGATAGAACTATCTTTTTTTGTTGGCTGTCTTTGGATGGAATGGTGCAAAATCTGACATGAAGTGAAATTGTTTACAATAAAACTGGTTTAGGAAATCATACAGTGTAAACCGGGCGTTCATGGTGCTTCTCCACCAAGTGCTAACATTCACAGATCCATATAATACCAAACAATGCTACTATTTCCTTTTACTGAAAATGGTTATCAAAAATATCATGTTTTTATTAGTTGGCACATAAAATCGTATACATAACTTCAATGCATGGCCACGTATCAAGATATTCTCCTGTAATTCAGTTATGGGAAGCATGCTAAAAAGGCAAACTAATCAAGTACAGCAGATAGACAGCATTCTTCTCAACATACTACATTCTCTAATTTCAAGTATTTAGCATACAGATGTGCCAGGTTTTAAGAAATATTAACCTCTGTGGAAAAAAGTACACAATCTTTTTTTTTCAGGAATTATAAAAAATAAGTCTCTCTGGCTTATTCACAATGTTCACAATGCCCGTTGAGATTGCATAAATATGATTGGGTCTCTGTCTGCAGTTGTTGCATTATAAGCCTGTAAAAAAAAGCAGAAGCAAAAATCATTAGTTGTTTGGAGACAAGTTTTCATTCAGATCTAACCACTAATAAGAATAATGACTGCAGAACTGACCACAAACACACCCTTGAATATTTAAACATGCCAAAGATAAACATGAAATTTGAAAATAATTAAGTGCTGTATGAATTGCCATCCAATCTAATATTTTATGATGTGTGTTTCTGAGCATGTATCTAGATGAGGTAGCCCATAGAAATCTCTGTAAAATCCACCCACCCCCATCAGAATGACGACCGCAACGACGCAGCCAGACGCTTCTCTCACATCATTGCCTTCTGAGCTGCCTGAGTCAATGGAAATGGGCATCAAACAGTCTCTTTCCTCACCAGCAGCCTAGTGCGCCATCGCCTTTCGCAAGAGCTCTAGATCTTCTAATACACATGTGGTAATAACAGCCAGCTCTACAAACGCAGGCGAGGGCATCTGACTCATTCATGACTAATTTGGAGGGAAATGCTAACCAGCAGAGATCTGTCTGGGATGAGATCACTGACAGACAGTGGGGGGATATAAAATTCTCCTAATGGGCTTGTCAGTTTTCATATGCTCGTGGTGTCCCAATTCTTTTATTCTTTATAATTTTGCAGCCTATCAAACATTTGCAAACATACCTGAAAACACTGAGCGTTTACTGGCATCTCTCATTCCACCAGAGCTACCTACAGATAAACATAGATTAAAAAAAGATTAAATAAGGTATGGAATAGTATAGAATAGATGAATTATTTATTTTTAAAAACTGACATATTGATGAATGGATGGATGGATGACTCGATGTATGGATGGACGGATGGATGGATGGGTGAATGAATGGATGGATGTATGAATGGATGGAAGGATGGATAAGGATGAACAGGCAAAAACACAAAAATAAATAATTTAAAGACTAATGTACATATCATAATTACAACAGAATAGATGGGTGGTTGGATGGCTGGATGAATGAAGGGATGCAGTGATGGATGCATATATATAAATTGATAGATCCAGGGTAAATTGTTGGATGAGAAAAACAATAGAAGTCAAAATACATATGGATGAAAGAATTTATGAAAGGATGGCTGGATAGGACAGATGTAATGATGATGGATGAATGGATGGTTTGCTGAAAGGTTTTCTGAGTTTGAATGTTCTCCCTGTTCTTGCGGTGGTTTCCTCCGGGTACTCCGGTTTCCTCCCACAGTCCAAAAACATGCACAGTAGACTAATTGGCTCTTCCAAATGAATAGACAGAAGTATCTACACTATGGATTGATGGATTGGTGGATGGATGTTTAGATGGATTGATTGATGGATGGTTAACATAGAAATCCTGTAGAAAGATTCCAGGGGGTTTAGACTGGGTACAGAACCCTGTTATTACTTCAGTACAATGCAGTGCTAATGGAGGACTCTTATCCAGGCTATCCTTGGGAAGATTTAACCAACACTTGTATTGTGGTTGATGTTTTAATCCATTGGGCATGTTGTGCAACACATACTTTAACCCATAGAGTTCATCAGCTACCACTGGGAATTAGGTCAAATACTTGAATCACAATAAAGGACAGGGGAAGACCAATCTTTCATCTTTCAAGGGTTAGTGGTTAGCCCAATCTGGAAGTCTCCGGAATAACAGGAAATGGTTATGAGCACTGCCCGCTCTCTTCACGTCCGTACCATAGGCTTGGAACAGGCTCAGAAACAACCACTGGCATGGAAGTGCAGACAGGAAAGGAGGGGTAAGGAGTGGTAACCCCTGCTGATCGACTCAGTGAGTACGTCTTTCAGCAATGCCAGGCAGCACACGGGCATGTCTGGTGGTTGGCAGTGCCACTGGTTTTCTGGCTCATGACATGCATTCTTTTAATACACTGCTTTATTTTCTTTATTATACAGGAAGCTATATTTTATTTCATACACTTATGAGATTTGATTTGGCCAATGACATCCGAGCATTCTTCTGGATCAGCACTCATATACAGTTACATTTTTATTTGATTGCAAGACTTGTTGGACTTTATTTGTTTCGGCACTATGATTTCTATTAAAAACTGGCTGTAACTCTCTGTCCTGATCATTTCGGATCCGGATAAGTTGTCTACTGGATGTTAATCTGAGAACATTTTGGTGTTTCACAAAACAGACAGGTCAGATTTGATATTTAATAAATGCTGACCCTTCCATTTGGCTGAAGTCATTTGATGTAGCAAAAACATTACGCCATCCCTTAAATATAATACACAGAAAGATTAAGAAGTAATCAGCTGTCTACACACACATGCAGCCTTACATAATTTCCAAGCTCCAAGGCACCATTTCAGCTCCAGGACTTTGATTTAAAACAGCATTAATGTCATTAGAAGAATAATGGCTCCTAGAGGACGCGCCGCACCGGCTGTGCCATGCGAACGAAGAAAAATAAAGCCAGTGGTATTTATTAATGACGCCGAGGTATAGTTTGGGAAGAAAAACCATCCCTTTGCTGACTAGGTGCATGCTTAAATCTTTCAATATTTCCTTTGAAAATGAAACCGAAGCTATAATCCACTAGACAATATGAACACAATCAAAGCGTCTGCAGCATTTCAGCCTCCAAGCCAAACAAGGTGCAGCTGCATACTGATACTGAGAGAGGTAGGCTTTAAAAAACACATTTGGCACACTAAAGGAACTCACAGACAGTTATAAGTCAGCTCCTCTTAGACAGTGTCTATTACTTTAGAAGAATCTCACATTGATATATCACTCTTACTTGCATGTCAATCAGAAAAATCATTGTGATGAAAAAGAATGAGGTATATATAAATATCTAATATGCATAATATAATTAGTAATCAGATCTCTCTCAGGGTGTTCCTGCCTTCACCCAGTGTCGGCTGAAATAAACACTCGCCTCACCGTGACCCTAATAGGATTAAGCAGTCTGGCAAATGGGTGAGTGAGTGAGATCTCACTTCTATTCTTATAGACTGTATATTAGTTTGCATTTTACAGATACAGAGAGAGAGGAAGGGAGAGAGAGAGAGAGAGAGAGAGAGAGACAGATGGAGAGAAACATAAAGAATGATAGAGAGAGACAGGTAGAGACTGATAGAGACAAACAGAGAGGAGAAACGTTCAGAGAGAGAGAGGGAGGGAATACCCCCATAGCTCCGGTAAGTGTTAAATAAAGTTTGGTGTAAATGTAAACGTGTTGAAAAGCTTTAATATACTCACACTTGTCCTGCACTGGACGTTCCATACACTCACTCTCAGTGTCACTGGGGATGAGCCAAGGCTGTCTGACGGCCTGCAGCTGTCGGTAAAACTCATCCTATACACACACACACACACACACACACACACACACACACACACACACACACACACACACAATAGAAACCAGTGCAAAGGAAAAGGATGCTGGAGTGTACACTGATATACAACATATGGGCTATGAAGGCAGAGGATTACCTCTATATGCTCAGATCATAATGTGCAGATGATTTTTACTTTATATGTATATAGGTTGATACATGAGAACCAGGGTTGGGATTACCATGACTGCACTGGTGGATTCTGGAGGCAGAGGAAAGTTGTACTTGCATGAGAAACGTGAGCACTCCATGCATACATAGAAGCCATCATGTCTACCAGCAGTAAGTGCAGTGCATACATGGAAATCTACAGTAACAACCTGCAGGCCATTAATACTACATGGATGGCTTGCAACGGGGGAGATGATCTGGGGCCTCATGTACAAAGACTTGCGTGAAATTCCTGCTGAAAAAAGGTCTACGCTTAAATCCAGCAAATGTCATTTTGGGGTCACCATCCCTGGGGTCTCTGGCATCAGTGTGCCCAAACCACCAGCTGCTGCTGCATAAATACATTGGTGAATGAGAGAATTCTGTGTTCTTGCCTCTTTTATATGGTTAAAATCCCTGCATCACCTCTAAGTGTTGCCAAAGGACCAACAGCTGCAGAAACATGCATACACCAGCCATGAAGTTGGCATGAGACATCACACATTTCCACGGACACTTCACTCTTCATACATCTGAACTTTGCCGTGGGAAAGGACGTACGCCACGTTTTTGTGTGTACGTACCCTTTGTTCATGAGGCCCCTGGTGTTAGCCCCACAGTCATTTTCAACATTACCAAACATTCCATGAATGGAAACCATGCCCTCCTGGTTCTTAAAGTAGCTCACTGGCTCTCATGTATTTTGATGTAAGTATATGGAACACGCTATGTGGGAAGAAGGTTTTAAATAAATGAATTTTATACTTAAATACGATGCTATTTTTAGTCCCACAAGAAATACTGTAGAACAAACTAGAAATAAGAGTTTATGCCCCATATATATTATAGGTTGTTATATTGTAAAAATCCCTAAAAATATTGTCAGCACTGTCATTGCTCCCATGTCGAATGAGTCTAAGGATGCTGGTGTATTAGTGTATGGAAAAGTCCACTCTTCACATTATACTGAGATCTTCATCGACATTAAACTCGAAGCAGAGAGGAAGACAGTTGGCACGTGTGCATGTCAGTCCCATTACTTCTACAGATGTTTTTGTTTTTCTTTAAGTTCAAGTGCACCTCAGATTCAAGTCCTCCAGGCCACCGTTTAATAAATAAATTGCCCTGCATTCCCTTCTGTGCACTTCTATGCCTTCTCATCTTTCAGTGCTCGAAGGTGACGGCAGTCCAAGGTCTACCAGGCAGAGAATGCATTCATGTATCTTTGCTACATTTCAGGCTTAAATTCCCCACAGGAAAGCGAAGAGAAAGACAAATCGTCCTCTATGCCCTGTCTTCCTGCACATCCAATCTGTAAGGCATGCCACGTTCCTAACCCGCCAGGTGGCTTAAATCAAAGACTGATCTGATGTTTCTCATAACATCATGAAGTGTAGGACTTGTTAAAAGCCACCGTGAAATTGTAAACTCCCGTGCTTGACGGATATAGTGCCTAATAAACAGCTTCGGGTTTAACGGTGCTCCTGCGATGAAGTCCACACAACAAGAGGACAGAAAATGAAACGCAGGAACATGTGATAAACTCTGTATATATGTACCTTAAGATATGTATTTGAAATATGTGTACATTTTTAATAGTGGCTAAATCAGTGACTCTTTACATGCTTTCTCAGATCCTTTACAAAAACCTGTGACAGATGCTCTCCTTCTGCTGCACTGCTGCTTTATCCAGAAACGCAGCTGAGATTAATCACTGTACATTTTTACCCATAAAAACCTTTGTAAATTTCCATAATATTTGTGCGTCCTGAAACAATTTATATATATATATATATGTGTGTGTGTGTGTGTGTGTGTGTGTGTGTGTGTGGGTGTGTGTGTGTGTGTATTTTTTTTTTTTTTTTGTTCAATTGTACAATTTAACAAATGTTTTTTTATGTTTAATCCACATGAAAAACTAAATAGTTTTAACTACACAGGAACATGGGGAAAATTAAAATGAGGTTTTTATGATAACTTAGAATTTTTTCCATTTTTAAAACAAGATAGCTATTACACACACTCCAATACATCTTTTATAACTCATTATAAGTGAAAATGTTTTTATTTTCTTTTATTTTCTTTTTTTTTTTTACCTAAAAACCCACACAATTTTTTTAATATTAAGGGTATTAAAATTAATAGTATTAAGTGGTTTTTTTACATATTTTTCGAATGGCAGCTTGTTGAATTTTAAGAATTTCAGATTCAGACAACTGTTTTTGTCCACATTTTTAATTCAAGTGTTTTCCTTAATTTGAAAGGTAGATAATAAGCAATTATCTAATAAGACAAGCAATGATATAGTGAATTACTCAATTGAATTGTTATCTGCTGAAGCCAAATTCTACAACTTCTTTCTACAAGATTTTTTTAAATAAAATGTTTTCAAAATGGACAGTCACGTTACTATGTTGCAAGTGCCAGTAGTATTCGCAACAATCATTCTTCTTATTCCATTGCAATGGGGCAATAATTCAGTTATCTCATGGCAATGATGCAATATTAAGAATTATTTCATGGCTGTCCATCAGAAACTAGAAAATCATGTTCATTATTGAGAGATGTTCCTGTGTAGTATTCTAAATAGATTTATTCTGATGTGTTTGTGCATTTAATTGTATGTTTGCAACTCCTGCCAAAACCACAGCTAATAAATAACCTCACCAAAACTTCCCACTTTTAGTAAAACATCTACTAGAGCTCTAGGACTCCAGAAGAAAAAGGGTTCCTCATGGTTTCTAAGGAGAGTTTAGTTCTTATCTTCCAAAAAGCTTCCATTAAAGTGTAGCATTAAATATTCATTTTATAACATTACTAAGATTTTGGATTCCTGGTTGTTTGTGTCTTTTTTGGATATTTCCCTGACTTTGGCAGCCATGTGTCATGCGGCTCACCTCGGACAATGTGCTCCGCAGGCTAAAGCTGTCCGTGCTGCTGAGACCAGGCGGGGTCAAAATAGGTCGAGTTATTTGCCCAGTTGGCGTAACTGGTCTGCTCCTTGAACGCCTGTACATCCTATCTGAGTTTCCGTGGCTACAAGCAGGTAGAGAGCGCATCATGAGGCTGTTGGGGGTCAGGGGCCGGCTGGAAGTCTGGCCTCGGCTGCAGGGGTTGCTGGAAGATTGATTACGGCTGATGATGAGCGGCAGCATGGGAGTTTTGCTTGGCGAGTTGGGCTTAGAGCTGAAGCCTGGCATGGGCATTGTGTTGACACTGTGGGGGTTCATGGGCAGGAGTAGGCTGCTGTGGGGGCTGATAGGACTCCTGCTGAGCTTCCCTTGTTCAGCCAGCTTGGCCAAGTCCTTTTCCACTTCTAGAGAGAGAAAAAAATAGATTAGCTGTATAATTGAATACCTTTTATTCTGTTCAAAACGTTGTACAGCCTTAGGACAAAATGAAGAAAACACAAAGGTTTAATTAAGGATATTTTGTGACTTTAGTTCCACACATGTTCGTGTTCTTTCTTTTCATTATCGTATTTTTACCACAGTCCCACTGAATTCGCAAATCTGATCAGTTGAAAGGTACTTCATTTACTAGGCATATATCAACTATGTTTCTATAGTAACAGCTATTTCCCAGGAACTTAATGGACAATTGCTGGAGTTTAAAAGTAATCATAAAATACTTTTTTTATTTTATAAAAACAGTCAACTTCAAGGTGAGAACAGAAATTCATGTTTTACACTGAACCACATCACACCACCCTGTTACTGATTATTTTAGTAGAGCATAACAGCATGCCTCGTTCTGTTTTCTTGCCTACATAAATCATATATACCAGTGAATGTGATCAACATGGCATTGTTTTGACAAACTTAAGCATCATCACAACATTTATTATCCATCCAGAGTTGGGTTTGGTTTTCACAGAGATCTTGAATTGATGACAGGGAATTGAACCACTCCATAAAGTCTTCTCCAGCTCATCCCAAAGACTTTCAAGCGGGTTAAAGATAATCTGATTATTCAGTACATTCAGGCCATCAACTGACTTAATTTTATTGCCACACAATGTTGCTAAGCCTCGACCTGACCATGGCAACAATGCCATGGCCATTACATGCTGTAATCAATGGTAAAGGCAGTTGAACAAAATATTAGAATGCACAACTTTTTTTTTTTTTGGCCAAGCAGTGTACGTCACACTACAGGTATACTGCACATTTCCATGACAGAGAACTGGAGTTAACCCTAACCCTGAATTTCATACACTTTGTGGATCAACTAATGCTCTCAGAACCATGTTTTTTTTCACAGTTGTCCCATAACAATATCCCCACAACATTTTTATAATAGCGTTAGGTTTAGCTGCTTATAGGTTGTACATCAACCAAGTATTACAGGAATATTGTACAAAATGTTTTTTTGGTTTTTTTTGCAACAATCGTAATATATTCATACAAAGGTACAATTTGAATTATAGAAATGACCTATTTTCCCCAAGACAGACTTACAACACATTTTATATATGAACACAAGTATGCAGCTTTTTAACCTATGTTGGTCTCTTCTGTTGAATAAATGTAAAATAAATAAATAAATAAACAATAAAAAATTTTTAACAAAATTGCCTGTTGTTTTCGAAAGAGGCGTAACACATAATCCATGGGAAAAACAAGTTCTGTTTGGATAAAAATTACCTATTTTATTATTTTTTTCTAAAAATAATAACAACAACAACAACAATAATAATTATAATAATAGTAACACTACTACTATTAATAATAGTAATAATAACAAAATCTTTTCCCCCTGACATTTATTGCTTTAATTTCTTGGTTGCATTCAAGTCATTTTGACCTGAGAAATACAATAGTTTTACAAATTAAATAGAAATGTGGTCTTATCCCTAAACCCTGAGCACAGCAGGAACTCTAAATGCTGTGTTTTTATTGGTAATAACTAAGATATGCTGAGTTTTATGGCAAATAATTGAAAGAGATTGCCTGGGTCGATGGAATGTTGTTAAGTGCTAAACTGTACATGAAGCTTAATCTGCCAAATCGCAACCGCAGCCCTGCTGGGAACATTTCAGACAGCCCGTTTTTGTGATTTAAATATCCTTACACACCTGACTCAGCTTATGAAGGGCTTAGTAATGATCTGTTGAGTTGAAACAGGTGCGTATGAGCAGGATAAACTCCTGAAATAAGCAGTGCGCTGAATTTTCTAGACTGGTATTAGGATCAAAAACAGCAAGCTGTTATCTTAGATTAATGAAAGAAACATTTATATAATATTACCCAGCTGAAGATTGGAAAAGATGACTATAAAAATAAATGAAAGAATAAATTAACAATAAATATAACACATGAGTACCTACTACACGGAAACAGTGTGATCGGATTGGTCCGCTATCAGGATTAAAAAACATTGTTCTGAGAGGATTTTTGATACAAAAACACTGACACTAACAAGGTCACTTGAAAGAGGCGATGCAGGCTTTAAAATGGAAAAATTAACCACAAAAATCTCATTTAATTATTTTTTTTTGTGGTTCTTCGAAGTATATACTAAAACTTTGTATAAGACTTTTTAGAAAAAGCTGCCATTAGCTACATGGTGCTTATGCTCATCTACCTCTGTCATGGTTAAAATATGCAAAAATAAACTATAAAAATCTTCATTTATTTTTATCTTTCCATGTAGGATATACTAAAACAATCATTTTAGTTACAATTCATAATTGCTCAGTACGGTGTGCTGTCATAGAAAATCAGTGAGTTGCAGTCTTCCTATTAAAACACAATAATTACAATTTTATGCTTATTTACAAAAGACAACAATGATATGCTAATTATCCATACGTTAAATGAGAAACAGAGCATGTTATATTACCAAAGTGCAAAGACCTGTGTTTCAAACATGGCAAAGCACAAGAAAATGTTAAACAAATCACCATATTGACCTTTTTTGTAAATGATACATTTATGTTTAGTCTGAAATAAAGTGCAGTGTTGTCTATACAAGTCCCTGTGTAGGAGTATGACAAAATAAAAGCAACACATATGATAACAATAAAACACCTTCTGACAATCAGATTCAAGAATTCAACAACACTGTGGTAGTAAAAAAAAAAGGAAGAACAATGGAATAAATGAATATGCAAGTTGTTTAAAGGTGAACATTGTTACATTCCCCCACATCCACTTACGCATGTGGTGATACATGCATGCGGCTGCTGGCTAATCCCTCACATATTTATTCAGCAGCGTGAGAGCATCATTTCCTGCTGTTTGGCCTGGAGTGTTTTTAATAGCATTGGGTAGGAGTATTTACCGGCTGTGTAAATTGTATGAAAGGCTACTTCCTCTGAAAGGCACTTAACAGAGCCACAGCTTTTCAGAAATATAGTTGTTGGCTTCGGTAGGTATTCAGATGTTGTTTGTGCCGTCTTTCTCCTCCTAGTTCTCAGAAACGTCTGGGCAGCTCTTGCTATACTGTTATGTGATTAGTGCCGTGCTTTTTTTTTTCTCATTCATTTCATTCGAGTCTACAAAACAGAATTATACTGAGAATAACTGGGAAGCACACATGCATGATGAGCAAGGACACAGACTCTGTAAGCATGTTGTGTACTATCATTTGTTCCACTATGGACAAAAATGATCATACTCATTACATTGCCCCAGGGTCTCTTCCCAGTTGGACATGCCCGAAACACCACACCAGGGAGGCGTTTGGGAGGCATTCTAATCAGATGCCCGAGTCACCTCAACTGGCTCCTCTCAACGCGAATGAGCAGCGGTTCTACTCCGAGCTCCTCCCGGATGACGGAACTTCTCACCCTATCTCTAAGGGAGAGACCTGCCACCC
>JAOUQZ010000025.1:3508781-3522962 GCA_028564935.1 Neosilurus hyrtlii | reverse complement strand
ACACACACACACACACACACACACACACACACACACACACACACACACACACACACACACACACACACACACCGGACACACACACACAATTGACTACATTTTTGTTGACAGTTAACAGTATATATTTTTTCCTTTTTGTAACAGCAACCCATAACTAGCTGTTAGTTGGACAGCTTGCTAACTACTTTAGTTTGCTAACCGGCAACTACGTAGCTAAAGCTAGCTCTGTTGGTTGTAGCTATTGCTACTACTAGATACTATTTTTTAGACTAGGTAGTAGTTAGACGGCAGGTCAAATTTATCTAATTTTAAATATTAACCTTGTTTAAAAAAAAGCAACATTTAAACTCTATCTAACTTACTAACTAGTAAGCTAATACTAGTTCAAAGGTGAACAAACAACTATATTGTAGATCATGCACAATATGGTAGAAGAGAGCATAAAGTCTTTTTAAAGAGTTTCAGACAAAACATGCTTCTATTATACCTTCCTTTGGAAAAACAAACTAAAGAAACATATGAGGTATTTCGAGCAAATACACTGCTCAACAAGAGAAGTCTATCTAAACATATTATTTCCAGTGCAATGCTGAAAAAATATTGCACAATACAACGCAATTAATATGCCATAAATTTCCAGAAATCAGACTAGAGTATAATAAAGACCATGCCATGTTCCTGCTTGATATAGGATGTGTTTTTATAGTGTGTCACTGTCATCTGTTCTGCAAACTGTCAACAGGTGTTGAGTGCTGAGTTTACAGAGCAGTTTTGGCAGCGGTCACACACGCTGGAACAAGACAGAAGGAGCCTCCTGCTTCTCTTCACCATACAGCTGCCCTCGTGTGGTCCCGCGATCCTGCATGCACAGGGATGTGGTGGACCAAGAAGTTCATCCACTTTGTTTGATCTTGTAGTACTCAATGTGGGTTTCTGCTGTGGAGACGTAAGCGTGCAGTTCTGGAAGAAGTCCCTTATAGTTCAACTCTCATACATAGAATATTTTGAATGTCTATGACTGTTTGAAGTATGATGGATATGTTCTTCGGATAAGAGAGGACAGATGAGTGTTCTTCAAATACAACACACAAACACACACATTAACACGTTCCTGCAGACCTCTCCTAATGCAAGTAGCACTGCAATACACTCCCTAGTGGTGTATGGTTGGAAAGATGACCATACAGCCAGGACAATCATGCCACTTCCAGTATCAAGAGATCACCGAGGACAAGCTAGGCTTTCTGCATGTTTTTTCCCCAAACAATTTTCATCTGACTTAGATTTAAAAAGACTTAACATCTTTAGCCATTGTAGCTTCTAAAATCATGGTGGCGTAGTGGTATTCACGTCTGCCTCATAGCAACAAGGTCCTGTGTTTGAGTCCTGGGCTTGTTTCTGTGTGGAGTTTACATGTTCTCCCTGAGCTTGTGTGGGCTTTCTCCGAGTACTCTGGTTTCCTCCCACAGACCAACAACATGCACATTAGGCTACTTGGATGTTTCACATTGCCTGTAGGTGTGAATGTAAATAGTTGTGTGTGTTGCCCTGTGACAGACTGGTGAGCTGTTAAAGGTATACCCCACTTTCATTCAGAGTTGGCTGAACCTAGTAGGATTAGACGACTTGGCAATTGAATGAATGAAAGAATGAATTATATTCCCTACACTATAAACTCCGGAATATAAAAATTTAGCTCAGAATTTAATTAATATCCACTCACACACCTATCCCAGATATACTGGGTGCATCGCGCACACATCTGTGTCTTTACCACCTGAGGTAAAACCACCTGAGGTAATTTAAAGTCGCCAATCTGCCCAACATCAGCCATGGCCTAATGGTTAGAGAAGCGGTTTGGAACCAAAAGGTCACTGGTTCGATTCCCGAACCAGCAGAAAAAATGTTTGATGGCAGGGAGTAAGCAGCACCTTTCCTCCCTTCACCTTTATGGCTAAAGTGCCCTTGAGCAAGGCACCTAATCCCAACTGCTCTCCAGCATGCGTGGCAGTGTGTAGCATCCCAATGCTCCGAATATGTGTGTGCTCACTGTTTATGTGTGTATGTGCTCACTTCGAATGGATTAAATGCAGAACTCAAATTTCCCTTGTAAGGATTAATACAGTAAGAAAAGAGAAAGCATATTTTTGGAAAATAGGAGGAAATCATAAAACCCAGGCATAACATAATAGTTGCATCTGCCATGAGGTTAAGACCTGTCCATAAAGAGATTTTTTGTAACTATATTTAGTAAGAGGCAGGGTTACACCCTAAATAGGTCTCCAATCTATCACAATGCTCACACAGACACAAACAAACATTTTCACTCGCATTAACACTTATGGGGGAATTAGAGTAGCCTGGTGACATGTGTATTTGTTTGAACTGTAGAAACAGGAGTACCCAGAGAAAACCCATGCAAGCAGGGGGAAAATATACAAATTCCAAACAGAAAGGCTAAGATTCGAATACTTAACAGTGCTAACCACTACACCACTGTGTTGCCTATGATGACTACACACAGAAACACCCAATCCTGAGACTCGAACCCAGGAGCTTCTTGCTCTGAGGCAGACGTGCTAACCACAATGCCACCATGCTGCCCTGCAGCGGAGTCAAAAAAAGAAGAAGTTAGCATATGAATAAAAACGTACAGCATCTCTTGGCATTAACAATCCAAATTTCACACAATGCACATGATATATTCATGTTTTGTTCATTAAAAAAACAGATTACACTCGTTATTTGGTTATTTAAGATTTAACCTTTTAAAAACGACATCTCTTGTTACCTATCTACGACTTTTTATACGTCCCCTGGAGCACTGATTACTGAGTACATAAAATCTACTGCTATTACATTACACACAGACTGTGAGGGCAAACAGGGACAAATACTTTCAAGCATAAGAAAGCATGACAAACAGCAGGGATTAAATGAAACATCCACCCAGTGAAAAGTTCATCTCCACCCTACCTCAATGCTAAATTTGCGAGGTATCTGATATATGAAATGGCTTAACAGTGTCACTTCAAAATTTCTCAGTGTGTAAATCTGCGCATACGCTCCTGCTTGTCCTATCATTGCATGCAGTGACCAGGCTCGTGAATTTTCATCACAGGATGGACAGTGACTGTGTGTGGGTGCATGGGTGAGAGAGAGAGGGGCTGTAAAGAAGCTTGGCTTATGAAACAGCAGTAAGTGTGGTGATATTAGATGTCTCATTCATCATCACGGTCCTCATCCCAGCGCCAGAGACAACATACACACTCACACATTCAAACTGAGAACATGACACCACTGACCTTTGTGGGAAAATCTCTCACTCACTCAGTCTCTTCTGGCACAAAGACAAAAGCTAGAGTCATTAGGTACAGTCAGTAGTGTCCGGTTTGTTTTCTTCCCCACTCACAAGATTTTAAGTTTATTTCTCTTGAACCCGATGTTGGCGCAGAAGCTCAAGAGAAATAAAAGATGCCCATCACACTACTAGAAATACACTGAATCCACAACTAATCATCACTAGTGTATACTGCACAGGAATGGCGCTATCCAATTGGTGCACTATCTTGGGATCAAAAAACATTATCCCATGTGGTAATGCTTGAATCAAAAGGAGAAACACTGGAGCAGGCAGTGTCATAATTATCACAATGTAAAATGGCAAATAAACCATAAATTGTTTGTTTTACAAAGAGACAGAGAACAATTTACCTTCGTTTGCCAAGCATTGGGAAGGGACTCCATCTCTGCTCTCACTTAATCAACATCAGCTAAAACCTGTTGTTTCCTCACCAATCCTTTTTAACCTTCTCTTGAAGAGACAAGAGGTAAATATATATCTGGCAAGCAGAAATTATGGTTTATTTACGTGGAATTGGTATGGTGAAACACTAGAATAAAAACACTGACCATGTTCTGGATGCCGTATCACAAAGGCTATGGGTTCCAGTTGTCAAGGCAACACAATATCAACCATCAAAAACAAGCAAAAACTGTCTTTGAGAAATGGATACACAGCTCAAAATGTGCATGTTGTCAGATCGGTTATCAGCGCGGTGTGATAATCCCCTGTGGGAGTGAATGATATCTCATACAGCTTTCCTTCTTTTCCAAACAGAAAGAGAAAAGGTTTGTTTGTTTACCTACACTGTCCATATCTGTTTTATTCCCACCAAATTCCTCAGGGAAGGAAAACTGCTACCTGAAAAACAAATGTGCTATGATAAGCAAGCATGGTCCTATCTGTGTAAAACAGCGGACGTAAGTATATGTATGTGCCACAGTGCGAGGGTGGCGTGTGTTGTCACTAAAAGCATTAAGCAAAACACACTTCCAAACCAAGTGGAAACTATTCGAGTCATGCTGTCCTAACAAAGCCCAGAGTGTCGAGGAGAAATCCGGTCTGCTATAGCTCTCACACACGCCGACCCAGGTGCAATAATTTCCCTGTTACTTAACGATTGTCAGACAGAAGGCGGAGATGGACGAAAGACATGCAAGTCAAGCAGCACTAAACACACAGACAGGTAAAATCATTATCAATGTGTTTCAAATGTGAGAAAAGCCATGGGCTGATGGAATAAACAGACATCTGATGAACTAGAAAGGCACCTGGAGAGTGCTGACCTCCAACAAGGGCAATAATCAACTCTTCTACGATATGGAAACTAGTTGTACTGTATATCTGGATATACATTATGTCCAATGGACTCATTGTTTTTCAACACTGGCTAGATTTTTATCACTTCTGATTTACATATTTTTATAGCATTTGGTAGATGCCCTATACAAGACCAACTTACATTTTTATCACACTTGCACAATTGAGCAGTTGAGAGTTAAGGGCCTTGCTCAAGGGCCCAACAGTGGTAGCTTGGAGGTACTGGGGCTTGAACCACCTGATTATTAATCCAGGGCCTTAAACAATGAATTTGAAAATGTAGGGTATTGTAGCGCATAAAACTTGTCCCAAAGCCCAAACACTGTATCCACCACTGTTAGTTGTGAATCCTGGCAATGACTCAGAACTGCTCCAAAATTTAACCAGTTCTTCCTTGGCCCATGCTACACTCTTCCACCAAGTTTCATGATAATTGGGTCCTGCATTACAGACAAACGAACTCCACCAAAAGCATAACCTCCTCCTTGGGAGAGGTAATAAATAAAGAAAGGGACCTAGATCAGCTCCATAAGGCATTCATTATGGAACTGTATATAAACATGGGAACATGGGGCGCATCTGATCTCTATCAGGGTAATCCTGCCAAACAGACAGCTCTTACCTTGACCCTGTTTTTCGATACAACACTTAAACCTGACATGCTCACTCACTCGCTCTCCGACACACTCAGCATTTGGGTTTCATTAAGTGGAAAAAAGCGCAGCTCTGCGGTTAGCCCTCATACACACCGCTCTGATGTCAAGTGGGAAAAGAAGGCATTTTGTTTGCCTTTGTAATAAAAACAATATTTCTATAATTAGGCCTCAGATTTGAGACGCGGGCTCCCTGCAAAAGTAAGAGGCTCCACGGCTTCACGCTTACACTATGTGGGCTGCTAAAAAAAAACAAGACAATGATTGAAATCAGATGTTTGGAGATCAGACAGACATGAAAGATGAAAGTGACTTGGGTATGACAAGAGTCATTTCAGTGGCAAAGGCAATTAATGCACATCAGTGAGCAGACGCAGTCAAAGGCTAGACAGCGAAAAATAGTTTGTGAAAAAAGTTTGATATTCTACCCCATCTGTTATTAATATACAGTGTACAGTGAAAAACACTTTATCCCCCTTGTCATCTTTCATTCATATTTTGTATATGAATTTTTTAAAGTATCAAATCACTCCTCTCTCTCACCCTCTTTCTCTCTCTTGCTCTCTGTTTCTCTCTCCCTTTCCCCCCTCCCTCTTTCTAACAGGTCCATATCGCCATCTTGTGGATATCAAGGCCTACTGTCACCCAAGATATATATATCCACTGCAGTTAACACATAAAAACATAATAAAAGCAAAATTTGCATGACCACCTATTAAAACACTGAAAAAGATTTATTAAGACAGAAATTCTCTCGTCATGACATCAAGCCAACATGATGGCCCTTATGATAATATATATGTCAGGCAGCTCTCTGATTCCACAATAACCACCCTGTAATGTTAATAACTCATTCACCAACCCCTCCATTTATTTGTCAATTACATCATTTCACAGTTCCCTCTCTAACACTTGGGTGGTGACTTTATGGCGTAATATGCTATAATTACCAGCATGCAAACATCTATTCTCATATGACTAAGTGAGGGCTTGGCCTCATGGAGTAAAAGTTGTCAAAGAAGCAAATGTAATAACAAATAACAGTCACAACCAGAGGGTTTTTTTTGTTTGCTTGTTTGTTTTAGCAGGGTGAATTTTCTATTAATAAAAACCCTACACATCTTTTCAGAAATATTACTTAACAGCTGGTGGAAAGCTAGAACCTTTAGAGAATTTTTTGGGTGTTTTGGGTCCTCTGTGACCTTGAAAAGTAGGTCAGGGGCACTCATACACAATGTTAGCCTAGCACTCATAGTAGTGAACAAGCAAAGCAAGTGTGAAAGCCCCAGCTTCAGCGCGTGGCAAGTAAATGTCCAGAAACCTAATATACAGTTTTGCCTTGGTGACATTGAAAAGTAGGTCAAGGTCACTCACACACACAAACACATCCTAGTACTCATAGTAGTGAGCCAATAGTAGTGAGCCAAACATTTTCAATGGTTCAGGGGTCCAGACGCTTCCGCCAAAAGGACCATTTGCAAATATAGAACAAACATACCAAGTTTGAGAGCCCCAGCTTTAGTGTGCAGAAATGCCCGGAAACTAAAGTGTGATGGACAAACGGACGGACATAACCCATTCCTATAGCTCCCAAGGGGCAAGAGCTAAAAAGATTAAAGATAATCAAATTATAATTTGCACACATGAAACTTTATTCAATACAGTTTTTATTCAGCATTATTTGCACACATGAAACAGTGAGGCTGGAGAGGCGGTGCTAAGGTCTTTTGGTAGCCCAACCCCAACCTGAACACCTCGAGCTTGAAGAACTTGTTGTGTGGTTTCAGCAAGATGGAGAGACAGCACAAATAGCTCGAAGATCACTCGAAGTGCTGAGAAAAATGCTTCGGTATTGGGTAATTTCATTGCATTGCGATGTTGGGTAGCTGACTATTTCCCCTGACCACGCCCCTAGATATTTTTTTCTGGATCCTACCTTAAGTCACGAGTACATACTCATCAACCCTAAATACTTGAAGCCCATAAGGTTGCTATTCAGCAGAAGATAGCTGCAGTTCCACCCAACACAACCTGTTGAGCCAATGTATAGACAATGACGACCACCATGTAGAGACTGTCCAGCAGCTGTACAGGGTAGCATGGTCAAGTATTTTTTTTTTGCCACAGCAATTGGACAATTACCAATTTTTTTCTATATATTAAAAATAAATTCCACCCATTTATAGCTACATCTAATGCTATGGATTTTTCCTCTCAAATTTTTACATGAACCAGACAGCTCTAACTGATCACACAACAGCTGCCAACTAGGGAGGGCAAATACTATCCTGTGACACTAGACGAGGGCATCTTTTCGAACAGCTGCAAATGCAACACCAGGGGGTGACATAACACACAGAAGAAAGCACTGTCCACACACTTCTGCATCATAGACATAAACACAAAACCGGCACTACTCAGTGGATCACGTGTTTTCAGAACGTGCTGAAAGTGGCCGCCATCTTACCAGAGACTAGTTACACTTGACAACTAGGTTTAATGCATGTAAACAAGCTGTAGGACTGAGAATTTTCCTTCGTTTTGCGCTTAATTATTTTTATCTGGAAAGGAGAATAAATAATAAATAATACAATTATTCTGTAGATGCAATATTTACATGTGAAATATTATTCCTTGCACTTTAGAGATACCATTTCACGTGTTGGAGCAAGCTGAGACACAACATTCAACACAGACCTTATAGGAAATGCGGATTTTAGTCCTTGGTAATATGACGGCCACCAAAGGCACGTCATGCTAACTCTGGAGTGGGTTATACACTGAACACATTGCCTGTCTATTGCAGGACTAACAAGGAATACTTAGAGTAGCCAGATGACCTAAAGTGTATGTCTTTGGACTGTTGAAAGAAACCAGAGTACCCAGAGGAAACCCACTCAAGAAGAGGGAGAACAGTAAGCTCCCCTCACGAAAGCTGTTGGCTGAGATTCAAACAGAGCTAACCATATGCTTTATAAAATAGGTTCATGTAGAGAGTCTGTTATAAAAGTCCTGTGATTGAGGTGTTACTTGCAGAAAATAACTTCCAACCAGTAATAACTAAGAGATTCAACAATGCTTTGGTAAAACCTAGTTTCAAATGTGTTTAATTTGCGTCTTTACTTTACAATGTAGAAAGAAAAGCATATTAAAAAAGCATAGTGAATCATTTATATACTATACAGGAAATAGTGTTTAACCAGGATGTTCAAATATAATCATGTCTAAATCTGCACCCGGTCTTCACTGTATTTATCATACAGCAGGGCTCATCTATCTTGGTTTCACCCTCATAAGTAGAAACAAGTGTTCCTGTGTAAGACGCCTCCAGAAAGTTCTTCATCGGTGTAAATACCCCATGTCTGAATTTTACAACTCGGTGTAAAAGAGAGGCGCCGTTCAGAGACTTGTTCCCACACAACCAGACACATTTATACTGTACGCACACACACACACACACACACACACACACACACTGTACACCCACACACACACACACACACACACACACACACACACACACACACACACACACACAGACAGCTTCATCCCGTGTAGTATACTGTCCAGTTTTCTGCCTGTCTTTATCTCATTAATCTCTGGGTGGTTTCACAATGGTGTGTTCATCCAAATTCGATTTGCACTGTGCATTTGGTCCATTTGTTAAAGTTTGAAAGCAGTTTTTGAACCATGGTGTAAAAATGGAGTTTTGGTCCACCTGCACATAAGGCCTGAGGCTGTCAAAAACATGACAGTTTTATACAAACACACAAAGAGCAATAATGCAATGCAAACGAAAAAGAAAAAAGAAAAAATCCAACATCAACAACAAAAAAGCCTGATTGATTTGAGGTTTGGTGCTTTGATCAAATATGCACTACTGGCCAAAATTTAACATTCACATATTTTTCAGTTTTGTATTTAAATCTATACAGTATAGTCGGCAGTTTGGTGTAGTGGCAAGAAGGTCCTGGGTGTGTGTCCCGTGCTTTGGCGTTTCTGTGTGGAGTTTGCATGTTCTCCCCGTGCTTACGTGTGTTTCTCCAGCTACTCCAGTTTCAGAGTCCAAAGACATGCACATTAGGATCACTGGCTGTTCCAAATTGTCCCTGTGTGTGGATGTGAGTGTGAATGGTTGTGTGTATGATGTCCTGCAATGGTCTGGGGAGCTGTTCAGAGTGTACCCACCTTCACTCAGTGTCTTTGCTTTGTAATTCAAGTTGGTAGTTTTCATATGATAAGGGAGTGCTAGCTGGATGAAAGGAATTGGCTAAAACTTGATTAGGGAGAAAAATTGATCATAAGTAAATTGTAAGAAGAAATACAAGACCTATCAAAAGGCGGGTGAGCTCCAAGTGAGCCAAATCTTGGTTGAGGAGTTCTGACTCAACAAGTTTCCATTATCGCATTATATGAAGAATAATCTCCACCTCCTGACCAGTCTGATTTGAGACAACACCATCCTGTAAAACAATCCTGCCGTGACGACGCCTGCAGAACGGCTTCAGCCTAATGTAAACACTCCTTAAGATCGCCAGGGTGAGAGATTCCCAGTCTGGTATCCTAAGCCCTGACTTTGTCTCACTGGCGTTATGACAGCTGCAAAAAGAAAACAGTGATTCAATTCACCCTATCAGATATATATCCACCTGGGTGGTCTCAGTGCTGAGCTAAACTACCAACAGACGAAAAGCAGTATCCATGTCTTTAGTAACCATCACTATCAGTTTACTGCGACTATAAACCATGCCACATTTGTTCAAAACCATCACAGCCAGAATTAATAATGCTCTCTGCTTTGAAATATGACAGCTAGCTTTGGCTGTTTAGTTTAAGGGTGTAAATACAAATCAATCTGTAAAATGAACCAATTCCATCAAACACTTGGCAACTTTATGTATCTGAGCATCTCTGTATTGGACCACCAAGTCACCTTGCTGTTATTTAGAACAGAATAAAAGTGGGCATGGCCTCAGTATTAATCTCAGTGAAGGTGTGACTTCTGTTTAGTCCCAGTGAAAGAGTCGTAGCCTCTGTTTAGTCCGAGTAAAGGACATGGGACTTCTATTTATTCTAGTGAAGGAGGTGTGGCCTCTGCTTAGTCCCAATGAAGGAGGTGTGGCCCCTGTTTAGTCCCAGTGAAGGAGATGGGACTTCTATTGAATCTAGTGAAGGGGGTGTGGCCTCTGATCAGTCCCAGTGAAGAAGGTGTGGCCTCTGTTAAATCCCAGTGAAGGACACTGTGTGAACCCAGTGAAGAACATCTTCTATTTAATCTAGTGAAGGAGGTGTGTCCTCTGCTTAGTCCCAGTGAAGAAGGAGGGACTTTTATTTAGTCCCAGTGAAGGAGGTGTGTCCTCTGCTTAGTCCCAGTGAAGGAGGAGGAACTTTTATTAAGTCCCAATAAAGGAGGTGTGGCCTCTGCTTAGTCTCAGTGAAGGTAATGGGACTTTTATTTAGTCCCAGTGAAGGTGGTGTGGCCTCTGCTTAGTCCCAGTGAAGGAAATGGGACTTTTATTTAGTCCCAGTGAAGGTGGTGTGGCCTCTGCTTAGTCCCAGTGAAGGAGGTGTGTCCTCTGTTTAGACCCAGTGAATGGAAGTGTCACCTCTGTTTAGTTCCAGTGAAGGAGGTGGGACTTCTATTAAGTCCCAGTGAAGGAGGTGTGTCCTCTGTTTAATCCCAGTGAAGGAGGTGTGTCCTCTGTTTAATCCCAGTGAAGGAGGTGTGGCCTCTGTTTAGACCCAGTGAATGGAAGTGTCACCTCTGTTTAGTTCCAGTGAAGGAGGTGGGACTTCTGTTTAGTCCCAGTGAAGGAGGTGTGTCCTTTGTTTAATCCCAGTGAAGGAGGTGTGGCCTCTGTATAACACACTACAAAAGGAGTTGAGGTCTCTATGTGAGCCCCAGTGAATGAAATGTGCTTGCTGTCTTTGTCCTGGTAAAGTAAGTGTCACCACATATTAGTTTCAGTGAACAAGGTGTGGCCACTCTTTTAGCCCCTGCAGAGAAGGTGTTGCTATTATGTTAGTCCCAGTGGAGGAGGTGAGGCTGTTGTGTTAGCTGCAGTGAAGAAGGTGTGCCATCTGTTTAGCCCAGTGAAAGACGTGTGGCCTTTGTGTGAGTTGTAATAAAAGAGGTGTGGCCTCTGTGTTTTGGGTTTGATTAAATTAAAGTAAAACTGTTTGTAAATGATACTCTTACATAAACAATTTCTTCATAGAAGGTTTTAAGCATCATAAAATGGTTCTAATACCCTTTAATACCTCCAAATTTACTTCAGGCTTCTAGAATTAACTCTATTTCTCATATCACAGTGTACAGTAGCGTAAAGCTATAAGCATCATCTGTAAGGAAATGATTATACAGCTAGGTTTCGCTGTAGTGCAATCCATCTAACTTTCCCTGAGTCACAGTGCATTAACCATACTGTCTAAAATAAAAAAAGGGAAAAGACAGCAGCCATATGGAGCTCTGGGATTAGTATAATGAAGCCCATTTGAGTGACGTTGGTGTCAAACGAGCATTAAACACAGAGCTAAGAGGTGTTATGTACAGTTATAACATGGCAAGCTGAGAGAGACCGGAACGGCATAAACTACAGAGAGAAAAGAGCAAAAAAGAAAACAAAAGGGGAACAAAAGAAAAAACTGAAAAATGAAAAAAATTCATCTCTGTTTTTCTGAATTAATGGGACACTTTGAAACAAAAGAAGCTTCCGTTTTCTTTCTGATCGCTCGACAATGTTCCATTTGTTTAGATAAATCTAGTTTTTTCCCCTTTAAGTAATATTGATGGTGGCAGTACAGTTTTTTATCTTGGGAATTCAATACACCCCTGTACATATTCATATAGGTGTACGAAACACGTAATTATATTTTTGTCAGGGTTAATATTGAAATCTAAACTCCAGGAAAATGTTTGTAACTCTTGTAAGTCATGCAGTAGTTTGTCCACCAGAGGGTAGACTGTGCACATAGTTACTACACATTCATTTACAAGCTCCTGATATACAAGCCTGTTTGAAATGGTCCTCTATGTGATGTGTGTTCCTGATCATGACCTGTTTATTTTCTATTATTACTCTATTACATCAAAATTACAGGGAAAAAAACATGTCCGATAATGAGCATAGTCATGCTCCTGACTGGGTGCAAATTTACATACAACTAGGATAACAAAAGACAACTAAGATAAACCTGATCCACTTCAGATCATGTGATTTATACAGATTGATGCATTTTTATATTTGAAACATTCTGATGAGAACTGGACCGGTCTCTAAGCGCAAATGTCTTGCTAACCGTAGACTTAGGGTTTGATTATTAATTGTAATATTATTTGTAGTTAGTGTTTTTATTGGTGTAGAATTGTACAGCAGGCAGCATGGTGGCTCACTGGTTAGCACTGTCACCTTAGCATGAGAAGGTTCAGGGTTCCAATCCCAAACAAGGGCCTTTTTGTGTGGCATTTGCATCTTCTCCCTATACTTGTTTCTTTTTTAATATCCCCCCTTTTTTTCTTTCTCTCTCTTCCTTCTTTCTTTCTCTTTCTAACCCCTTCTCTTTCCCTCTCCACTTTAATTTCTCCTTGTATCTACCGTTTTTTCTTTTTCTCTCCTCTGACTTTCTCTCTTTCCTTCTCTTCCT
This sequence comes from Neosilurus hyrtlii, assembly GCA_028564935.1. Lineage (NCBI taxonomy): Eukaryota > Metazoa > Chordata > Actinopteri > Siluriformes > Plotosidae > Neosilurus > Neosilurus hyrtlii. The sequence goes on along the minus strand of JAOUQZ010000025.1, from coordinate 3,510,002 downwards.
CTCTGTCTCTTTTTTCTCTGCCCCCTCTTTCCCTCTCCCTCTCTGTTTCTTTTTCTCTTGTGACCTGTTTGGTTCAGCTGACAGAATGTTCAATATGAGTGATGAGGTTCGATCAGAGAATCTAAAAAAAGATCTGTCTGTCTGTGGCTCTGAGAGGCTCATCTTCTTCAAACACATGTCAGTTATGTTGTCCACACACACACACACACACACACACACACACACACACACACAGTCTGGTTTTCATAACTTCAGGGGACAATACATAGACTTACATTTATATCCTGGAGACTAAACCCTAACCATAACCACTATTTGTCTAACATTAACCCTTACCCTAACCTTAACCTAACCTTAACTCTACTGTACCCTTACCGTAACTCTACCTTTACCCTAACCATAACCAAACCCTTTACCCTAGCCCTAACTTTACCCTAACTTTAACCTAACCCAAACTTTACCCTAAGCTTAACCCTACCCTAACTTTACTCTAACCATACCCTAACCCTAACTTTACCCTAACCCTAACCTAAACCAAACTTTACACCAGCCATACCATAACCCTAACTTTACCCTAACCCTAACCTAACTTTACCCTAACCTTAACGTAACCCTAACTCTACCATAACTTTTCCCTAGCCTTAACCTAACCAGAACTTTACCCTAACCTTAACCCAACCCTAACTTTTTCCAACCATACCCTAACCCTAACTTTATCCTTACCTTAACCTGACCCGAACTGTACCTTAACCTTACCCTAACTTTTCCCTAACCCTAACCTTAACCTAACCAGATCTTTACCCAAACCTTACCATACCCCTAACTTTACTCTAACCGTATCTTAACCCTAACCTAACCTTAACTTTATCATAACCATACCCTAAATCTAACTTTATCCTAATCTTACCCTAACCCTAACCTTAACCTAACCCTTACTTTACCCTAACCATACCCTAACCGTAACCTAACCCTAACCTTATAGAGTACCGTTATTGGTCAGAGATATAACGAGATGAATACCTGGATCACTCACTTACACACACACACACACACATACACACACACACACGCGCATACACACACACCTACACACACACACACACACACACACACACCTACACACACACACATACACACACACACATACACACACACACACACACTTCAAAAAACAATGGTTGAAGGAACTGTCTTTATACTCTCCTTTTTATATGTTTCTAT